>JAPYZJ010004285.1:0-14010 GCA_030522765.1 Ophioninae sp. B BG-2022a | reverse complement strand
ATCTGGGACCCATACATGCTTATATCAATCGTCTTAGAATTTCACCCCCTACCCCCCATTTCAGGGATGACATTCTTAGCTGGGACACCCTGTATATTGTGTGCGTAGTAATTGCAATTTCGGCTTAGCGTCGAAATTAACTTTTCTTTTTCAATCGCAAGGCGCCCGACAAATTTCGACATCCCGTGTACGGTGGATGATTGCCACCGTAAAACGTCAGGAATCTTAGAACGCCGAGATTCGAGGCAGGAGGTCGCCGTCGACGTCGTTCGTGAATTAGCATTCTAATTTGGCTTTTCCTTGTGCGCGACGCGCGGGGATTTACCCCGAGAGCGCTCGTAAACTTCGGTAATTAACCGTTCTCCCGTCGACCGCGAGAAGTTAAATTTTGCGATATAGACTCCCTGTCTTCGCCTCGTTTCGCTTATTTTTTTTTATTTTTTAACTTCCTTTCATCCAAACGGAAGTATAATACTATTAGCTATCATGGTCGTGTCCAAACACTTTCAGGAAGTGCTTATTTGACCTATTCGAGAATTTATAATTGTTAACAAAATGTTGCATTTTAATATACGAAAGATAATTTCGATCGCTTTTTAATTAAAAACCAGTTATTTCACATCTTTTACGCATCGACAGAAATTGTTTTTAAAACGTCATTGGATTGCAGTGCTTTTTGCTATTTCCTGATTGGGATCCAATAGGTAACCTCATTGGAACCCTAGGCTGATATATCAGGCTTGGAAATTGGATTCCAATCGAAATGGATTCCCGTTGGGTTTCAATGACAAATCTCGATTGCCCCAATAGCGTTTTACAATCAGTAACAAAAATTCTGGTAGTATTTTATTATGATTTTTTTTTTATTTTGTTGATTGCCTCCTTACTGATTTGAGCTGGTAGCACTTTTACCTGTTTCCTTCCTTCTCGCCCTGTTCAAATTTCCTCTACATTTCTTTCTGGTTCCGCCATCTTTTTTTCTCATTCCACCATGCCTTCTTCCCTATTCAATATAAAGTATGGATGTATTATTTATTTGTGTCTGTTTGTTTGGGTTCGTTTAGGGTACTAGCAGTGCAATCAAATAAATAACTGTCAAAACTCGATATTCTCAAAAAGTATAGCTAGTCTTTGAATATTCTTTTAGGGGTACTTTTGGAGTAGTTAAGGGAAAATTTACCAAAAATTCCAGCTTAATCAGAGGTGGATGCTTTTTGGAATCGTATCCCTCATTTTTACGTATTATCGTTCCAGTTGTACGACTTACAGTTCCAAAACGCTCAAAGTTAACGAGTAGAATCCGTGTGAATTTCTGAAAATGTTTATGTCAAATTACGAAATAAGATACATTTGTTGTTTAAACAAAGTATATATAAGTACTTATAGAACATGTCAATTTGTTTATATTTTTCTTCGTATCTCAGTAGAGAGGGAACTAGATAGATGCTTTAGAGCTTACACATATTTAATATATTTATAAACTATTCTTAAACCTACTATTTTTAGTATAACTTAGCAAATATTTCGGCAAGGAATTCTGCCACTAAATTACGGCAAGAAAATTGAACCAAAAATGTTGTCACAAAATTTCAAGTAAAAATCTTGTCAAGAAAATTGATAGAACATTTAAGAAAAAATTTAATATATTTAAACTATCAAACATTCCATGAATTTCCAACAGGATAGCCAATTCGTCCTAAATTTCGTAGCGTGACTAGGGACAAGCAGCGATACACCCAAATTCCATTGCACCGGTGGTATCGATCCTAAAACTTCCCCAAATCTTCAAAAAAAAGCTAGCGACCGGATTTTCCGCTTTTGTAAATGGCGAGCCGATAAATCGAGTGGGCCGGAAATAAAAAAGGACAAAGCGTGATAGGCGCGAAGAAAAATGGGAGCGAAAGTAAAACGTAGTCTGTACTAAATTTACAAATGGATGAAACGGAAGCTGGATATAAGTGAAGAAGGAAAAAGGGAGAAAATTCGAAAGAGAGGCAGAGAAAGGGAGTGAGTCCTTTTGATGCTCGGGGTCTAGTAATGAGGAGTCAGGATCCTTTCAAGGATCTGTCCCATAGAGAACCCACGGGATTTGATAATTACAGGGATTATATTTCGGCTTGAAAAAGAGGTTTTCAGAGGCACAAACCGTTCCTCGGTCGAGCTCTCCCCCTTATCGCCAGACCGCGAAGAAAATTCTAAATCTGCTCGTTAAACCTCCACTACACCCCCTTCGTTCCACCCCCTCACCCTATGTCTCTTCCTTTTTTCTCATCGCGGGTGCCAGGTGGAACACGACAATTTTTTTGTTCTTTCTCATCTCGCGTTCTTCGTTGCTGGGCGTGAAAAAGTCAGAGGACTCCTCGTGGTGGTGGTTGTCGTCCTGGTCGTCGTCGTCGTCGTCGTCGTTGCTATTTCCCGAGAGGCACTCACTCCTCTCTTGGCATCGATCCTGCGGCTCGTGCACTTTGACACTGTGTCGTTGGATTTTTTTAATTGAGACCCCTCCTCTCCTTTTCCTCCCTCTCATTCTCGGCCACATCGGCCCTTTTCTCCCCTCCTTCACGAGGTATAGACTCCGACGAGCACCTGATTAAATTGAAAACCAGAGTTAATTAGCGAATTTTAATTAACCCCTTGCACGTTAGCTATTAAAAGAAAAGAAACCTTTTTTTTGTATACTGCACTGTTTTCGACAGTCCTGTCATTTCTTGTTTGTTGGAATGTTGGGGAGTACGATGAATGGATAACTAAATTTTCGAATGTTCTGGGATTTTGACGTTTTTATATTTAGACAATACGATGCGGTTATTGGGAGCTCGTTTCATTGTCATTGAAGGTGGGAACTTTTTTTATACCTAGAGATATATTTTTCGCAGAGTTCAGGATTTTTTTCCGAATAAAAATCAGCTCTACTTTTTTTACAGTAAAGTATAAAAAAATAAATCAGTTTATTGTTTCGATATAAATATTATTTTCGGGTATAACATTATTTACGTGGAGAAAATATTTATAAATTATTGAGTTGAAATGATCTAATTGAAAAAATTAGCTCTTGATTCTGAAAAATTAATTTTTCATATTGTATATCTATTTGCCAGGTTTTAAGTTCAACCCGTTTCACACAAAAAATGTAGTTTTTTATTCTACAGAAAGGTATGAAAAAATGCCTATTGAGTACAAGAATTGTTGATAGATATGACATTATTTGGTTGTAGGCATTACTGAATATTGAATACTTTTCGCTGATTGGAAAAGTTGTTTTTTCGAACGGTAAAGAAATTAAACTCTCAAATCTGGCATCGTATTTATTACTAATAATGACAACGTCTAAATATCCTTATACCCAAGAATAACTAACATATTCCAACTCTGCAGGGTAAAATAAAAAGAAATCCACCATCTAAAACAAAATAACCAGATATTTAAAAAATCCCTAGCATATTTAGGATTTCTGACCAACTCAACTATGCTGAATATTTTGTCTCCATTAATTCACTTCAAGCAGGAATGGATATTTCTCAAATTCGATCCCAAGCTTTGTAAATTTTAATTTTCAAGTCTCAAAACGCTTTTCGAAAAATCCGTATATCTGATTTTTCCATAAATACACCCATTTTTAAAATCCTTTCGCATTTTTATGAATTCGAATAGATCGACCTTTCCAGCAATGGTAATTTGCGGAAAAATAACGACATCCTGAATTCAATGAATTAATAAGTATATGGCAATACAAAAAGCGAAGATCTCAGGATTTCAAGGAGATCGACGTGGCCAATTATTTCGAAGAGTACGGGGGCGTGGAAAATCGCTGACGCGCGAAAGCTCCCTCGATCCGTGGCTACTCGAAACAAAAAGCCTGGTACAACGCGTTCCCGATACCAAGAGAGACTCTCCTCGAAATCTCCTCCGTGAAGATTTTCATCGACGCGGAGTCTGTTCGATGATGGACGAGGGACGGGGTCTCGAGTACCTCGTAAAGAACCGGTCAATTCTTGCGAAAGATTTCCGATACGCCTGAACTCGTATAATTGCAAGATTCTTCGATTCTGGATATCGTAAGTGCAGCTTCGAAGTATTACTGAAGCTAATTAAATGCGCATTACTTTTAATTGAAAAATCCACCAAAATAACGAAAAAGAAAAAAAAATAAAAACAGAAAATTCGTAATTCGATCAAATTTAATCCGCTTTGATAAATTGCCACCAAGAGTCGTTTCAACGAAGTCAACAAGGGTCGTGAAAGTTCCACGTGAAAATGTGAATATTCTTTGATTCGAGCATGGCCAATATCAGGGAGCTTTCGTCGCAAGCAATAAAATTCTTTTCCAAATGAAACACAGGTGAATGTACGGTTATTTTTATGGCTTGGTTTATGGATATAATTCTGAATGCCAGTGGTGAACATTCGGTTGAAACGCTTCGTTGGCTTTTATAGAAATGCAAAAATCGCATTTGCACACCCGAGGTATTAGATTTCCCACGACAACCCTTTCAGAGAGAAAAGGGGGAAAGGGAGAGAGCGAGAGGGACAAACGGACGGTCAGACATGAAAGTGGGAGAAAGAGAAAAAGAGAGAGAGAAAGGAGCCAGCCGGAGGGGGGGGGGGGGAAGCAAGGGGGTTGAACAAAGAAAAAACCATGCACATTGAAATAACGCACAAAAGTGTCCCAAGAATCGCGCGAACCGCTCTCGAGAAAACCAGACTGAGTTACAACGCGACTTGCGCCATTCAGTCGCGCCCACGAGATATAATCCCACACTCTCTTCCGTACGCGTGTTACAACGAACCCGCGAGTAACCTCAGCTTCTCCCTCGCGCTTCCTCTTTTGGCCCCTTGATATCCGCTTTGCTCCTTTATTATCATCGTGCCTTGTAATCGTATGGAAAATAAGGCGCGCTAAGAAGAAGTTAAGGCCAAATGTGTGTTTGCTTTCGCGTGGCGCCAGCGATAGACGGGAACAATCTCAAGCCATTTTTTTCCTCTTTGGTAACTCTTGTGGTCTTGGGCCTGGCATAAATGCAGTTTGGGGAAAAATCGTTCTAGGAGTTTTGTAGATTGAATTAAATTTCGGGAATTTGTTTAATTTTCAATGTTGTTGCCATTTTTTTACATCATTTTTCCAGTGGGCTATTAAGCGTTAAAAACTGTGAACTTTTGACTTTGAGATACAAAAATGAAATTTGAAGAATAGTGGAGTTTTTTTCATATCAATTTTTTCGATGTTTTTTTTTCAATATATTATTTGTTGTTTTTTCGTTCGATTTTTTCGATGTTTTTTCTAATCTTAATACTTATTTTATTATTATTTGTTTGTTTTCGATTGGTTCGATATATCTATTATTTTTCATATTTATCGAAATTCTCCGAATTTTATTCATTATTTTGTTTGGGTTTGAACGACAGAACAATTTTTGAAAATTCGAACGTTACCCACAGTTCGATTATTCGTTTATGTTCTCGCAATCGTTTGTTTATTCATATGTCTGTCCATTTTCATTTTAATTTATTATACAAAGTTATGTTCGATAAATTAAATAATTGTTCAAACGTTCAGCGGCGCTTCCAGGAACGAATCGTCGAACTCAATCGTTTTCGTATTAGGGTCTGTACAGGTCTGTCATAACGTGCAAATAAGGCGTTTCAAGAAATCCCGAGTTATATACGTTCAAAATGATAAGTAACGATTTTTAAATTGGTTTTATTTCATGAAACCCATCAGTGAAGAAATTTCCAAAAATAAAAATTGTAGATGTATGTATGCCTTTTTGTAACTTTTTGAAACGTACAGCCCTAGATTATTTCATCTTGCCTGAATGATAAAGGCACGCATTTGGATAATAGCTCTAATTCTCGTTACCAAAATATTATTTAAATACCCTAATCTCTATGAAAAGATCAATTAAATTCCTGCAGTTGTCGTACATCTAAATTCGTACTCCAACGAGTAAAATTAGCTCAACCCAAATCTGTCCAATCCGGGTCATGGGGAAACTCTCCCGCATAGCTCAAATGATACTTCGACTCGTCGCAACGTCGCAACTCCGCATACCAGATCCAATTGACAATTAAATAACAGATTAAATTTAATATTGATTGAAAAAAATTTTTTAAACATTTTCGAGCGAAAAATATGTAAGTGGCAATTCCATCATATTTACACTTGAAACAACACATCAACCTTTGCATTATTATACATTAATGCAAAAACGCACTATTATCTACTATAAAATATTATAAACTTTAAAAACCGATTATTAAAAACTAAATATTGCAAATTTCAAAAGAGTTTAAAAAACATTAAAAAATACATTAAAAATCACGAGCATTCAAAAAGAAAAAACAAATTTCATCCAAACTTATTCTTTAACTTAACCTCAACTGCCTACAGTTTTTTGCGCTTATTGCCAAGCTTCACTGCAAAAATTATCTCGAAAAAATGCCTTTCACGTTTGGAATGGAACGAAATTCCGAAATTTATTTTAATTTGCGAAATTATGAGAACGATTGTTTCTTTAAAAAATACCAACAAAAGGAGGTGTCTAGTCCGGTCATGCATCTCTAAATGCTGCGGCAAATAGAAGGGCAGGGAAAAAGGGAGGACAAAGAATATCCTTTCGGAGCAGTAAATATGAGTGCTCGGATAAGAGGAGGGTGACGGTTTAACACATTTTTTTATTCGGAGTTGCGCGTTCGAAGGGCCACGTTTCATCGTGAATACGAGATCGTGGGGGTGTAAGGGCTCGAGCGCAGGGTTACGAGGATAGATATTTGCTTCAGCGCAATGAAGAAAAGGAGAAGGAGACAATCTCGAACTTTTTTTGGAAAGAAGAGGCTTATGGGGTATAATCACAACCTTCAACCTTATATATTTGTGTCTTACGAACTTTTCTTCTTCCTTTTGTTTCTTCTTTCGATTTGTATACGCACAAGTGATTTCGAAGACACTTCGAGGACCATCCTCCCAGTACGTAACTGTCCCCAAATTCGACGCTACGTAAATCTCGCCACAAATCGCATTTTAGATAAATATAAGAATATTCAAGGCAAGGTCATTTTAAGGACACTTCATTTTCCAAAATTCCGAATCGATTTTCAAAAAATTACTATTTCAAGAGTAACATAACCTAGCTTTTTTAGCCATATCGTAAAAATCAAAATGTATATGAATTTTCCAATGAAAATCGAGGTTTTTTCGTTTATTTATTCGGATTGTTTTTTCGCCATATTAAAATTTTTCATTGAAAGAAAAAACGATTGTATTGCTTGAAAAACATATGAAATAGAATGCTCGTGTAAGAGTACCGTCAATAAATCAAGTAGAACGCAAATAGCAACAAGTATTCGGCATGGGGTCCACTATACCCCATGTGACCATTCCGTGGAATATACAAGATGTGACCATGAATTTTTTCCTTTCGCCTTTTTAACATTTTTTTTCCCTCTAGAAGTTCGAATCTTTTTCACTCAACAGTTCACGTTTTTCTTCCTTTTTCATTTTGAATTCTCGTCGTACGTTGCCTACTCTTCCGCACTCACCCTTTTCCCTCCCTTTTTTCGCCTAGCTTCTCCTCCTTTCTTCGTAGCTCTCCATCTTTTGTAACGCGAAGTATTGTCCCTTCGAGTTCCCGAGGGATTTTGCGTAAGGGCGGCATACCGGGGGCGAGATATCGGATCAATTTTTTAAGCCGAGGGTGCCGCGCCGAGACTTTGCACTCTCCTTGAGGAAGGCGACGAGGAAAAGTCCCAGGGAAAGGAGGAAGGAGGAAAAGAGTCGAGATGAGTTTTGTCTGAAGAGAGAGAGTGAGAGAGAGAGAGAGAGAGGGGGGGAGATTGGAAGGGAGTAGGAGGGGGTGAGAGGGGATTCGAGTGTTACCAAGGGGGTGTTATGCGGTCCCGATGCGATGAAAGGGAACAAGATGGAAAAGCGACAAAAAAATCAGCTCGACGAGCAAGTCGTGTTGGCGAAGGGTGAAATCAAGCCGCGAAGAAAATTAAAACGAGGCAAACCGAAGGATACGTCTTCTTCTCTCTCTCTCTCCCTCTCTTTGTCTCCCTCGGGGGTGAAGAGGAAGAGCGTGAGGCCAAGCTAGAGTTTCTTCCAGCCCGCTGTGGCAAACTCTTCGAATCTCGAGTCCATAAGGATACTCGCACTTCTTTTCTTCTCTTATACATATATAAATATATAGTCGTGATACACGACGACGACGAGGAATTTCTTTCCGACGCATTGGCGCCGTAAAAATTTCGCGATTGCTCTCTCTTCTTTTTTTTTTCGTCTCTATTGCTTTTCTCCTTTTGCTCTCTATCTCTCTCTCTCTCTCTCTCTGGCCACTCCACTCGGTTGCATTTTTCTCCCTTGTACACCGCAGCTTTTGCTCTTCACTTCCTCCCACCGCGACCGGTATAAATCTCGTATTTTTCGTCCTGTGTATGGGAACGACGATGCTCATTGTTCGCACGGCCCGTACCAATTTCCGTAACGAGAACTCTCCGCACAATTTTTTTTATCCTCGCTTTTTTCCGTTATTTTTTTTTCACTTCGATGAAAAACTGTGTTTTGTCGTCTTTTCGCGAGAGCAAATATCTTGAAAGTATCGCGGGCTGGGTCATATTCGCCCGTTCATCCGAAAAAACTTAAGGACACTCCGTTTTCGAAAGCATTAAATTTTTGGTCTCGGAAACGCGAGCGATATGCTCATCGCATTGCTGGCGGTTTTGAGAACCACGAAGTCATCTTTGTCTTTTTTTATAGTACCTCTCCTTATTATTCGATTTTTACTTAAAAAATTATCTCTTTTAAAAATATCATTAACCATGTATTCTTATTTAGGAACAAATTAGAAAATGTCCAATTATATTTTTTTATGTTCCGTGTATTTTTCGAAGCAGTGATCGTCGATGCAATTTTACTCGTATTTGGAAACCTGCACCCCCTGGAAATAGTTATTTACATTGTTATTAATTTATATTATTATCATTATTTCTTGATATATATTTTTTTGCTCCAGGCAATACATTTTCTCCGTTATCATTATCATTATTATCAAACAAATTATTTCGTATTTGTGTATTATTTTTTCTAATACTTACGCTTTATCCAGTATAACATAAAATTTTGTCTAACAATATTCTTCGGTTATTTCTATTATTAATACGTAAGTTTAAAAAATATAACATTACAAAAATAAATCATAAAATTCAATGAATTACAATTATTATTACGTTATGAATAATTACATCTTTATTCGCATAAAAATCCTCATATAAAGGAGCAAAAAATTATTTTCAAAAACTCTTCACGCAATTATATAACACCATATATCTCTTTGCATTACTTTATCCCCATATCGTGACGTCTAAAAGTGCTCACTAACAGTCGCTTACCCACCATCACAACTGCATTTTGCACAAGTCCGTTTATTCAAACTCTTTTCCACTTTTCATTCTTCTACGTGCTGTTGGATTTCAAAAAAAAAAAACCGTTACCCCATCCCAGAGACGAGTCGAGCGGGGGAGCCGCAAACTCCTCGTCCACATAATCGCTTAATTTCACAAGTTGAGGTATTAACGATTATTAACGTGGCGAAAGGGCGGGCGGGGGTGCGAAGTCCGAAAGGAAGAAGAAAGAGGAACGAGAAAGAACGAGGGAGGTGAAAAAGAGAGTAAAAAAAGAAGAAAAAAAAAAAGAAAAGGAATGACCGATAAAATAAATCACTGGCTCGTAAAGGCCATCCGTCATGCGAGTTGTTTCTGCCTTCGGTGGACGCGCAGAAGCTCTAAATGCATACACGCGTGTACGTATAAAGCTAGGCCTGGAAGGACTGTGAAACGCTTCCAACGTTGGTCGCGTTAGCGCGGACCAGTTGAGAGTTTGCGGTTGTAATATAGTTTAGTGCTAACGCACGAATGCTTAGGTCCGATCCGCCATACTTCTCGAGGCTTGGCTATATTTCTTTATTTAATGTTGGCAGTAACACGCCTTGATGGCAATCCGTTTTATTCCGAAGCTGAGTCAGAGAAAGAGAACCTACAAAAGGTGGCATTGGCATTGAACGCTACCGCCATCAAGCTCCTCAAGTAAACCTCCCTTCTGTTCATATACATAAGAGCCTTTCGCACATAATCTCAGACTGGTGCCAGTAAAGGAACTCGCAGGCTCCAACGAAGTGTTATGTTTTCTCTATGCGAGAATTTCATTATTTCCTTTCCTCAGGCTAAAGAGCGTTAGGTGGTGGCTCGTCTTACCTTCGAGTCGTTGATCATGACAGGCTAACTTTAGACGCATACCAGGACACTTCGAACGATCGGTCATTTTTTTCAGTCGTATATTCAGGATGAAATGTCTCGGTAGAAGTAATTAGTCATTTCTAGGTATGGAGTAGACACTGGTGTGTCATTCTTGTTTGGGTTTAAACTGACTTTGAAGATATTGAGGCTATTGTGACTAGCGTGGTTTACGAAAAATAGTGGTTGTTTTGAATAATCGGTTTTGAAGGTAAGTAAGATATAATGAATGGTTTCAAACTTTCATTTTTATTAATAGTCGTGAAGACGATGACTGAATTTTATTGAAAAGTTTTTGTTATTAGAGTAGTTATGGATAGTTGGAAAATCTTGTAACGAATCATTAAATGTGATGCTCTGAACACTGTATTTGACTTTAATCGTGTTGTTGATTCGAACGGTCATTTTTAGAAGCGGAAAGTTACTGGTGTGTCATATATTTTTTTTTTTTTTGGTTGATATTGAGGGGATTGGGACTATTGTTGTTTTCTAGATTATCCTAAAATAGGGGTTGTTTAGAAGTATTGATTTCGAAGGGATAATTGAAACAATCGAAAAATGATTGGAACATTTATTTGTATGTATACTGATGAAGATAAGTTCCAAATATTATTGAACAGTCTTAATAATTACAGGAGTTATATAGAGGATTTTATGAATGACCGTTGAAGGTGCTGAACGGTGTACTTGATTTTAGCGGTGCTGTTGATTCGGGGAAAAAAGAGTTTCCTATTGCAATAAAAAATAGTAGCTAAGACTCGAGTGACATATTTTTATCGTCAATCAGCACAGAAAATATTGATCATTTTATTTATTTTTCGAGACACAATTATATCATTATTATTAATTACTAATGAAAATGGAAATGAAAATTTTGATGAAAAATAAATCAAGGTTACACTGCATTCCCGTAAAAAGTTATGGGGTTTTGAAGTTTGGGAAAACATAATAAAATTGGGGCGTGAATTTTCTGAAAAATGACTCGATATTGACTAAACAAACAAACAAACCCAAGCCCAGACCCAACAAAAGAAGTCATGGTAAAAAAAATGTTTATAATGTTTTGGAAAAGTCATCAAACTGCATAATTACCTAAAATTCTTTTGGATTTATCTGACGATTCGTCTCCCCGAGAAAACTCAACTCACCTCTCTGGACGACAAAATGCCCTACGATTATCCACATCCAATCAAAATTGCCTCACTGATCGAGGTAACAAATTTTCTTCCCCCCTTTCTTGCGAGGCTCGTCACGAAATTCGAATGCACCGAGTCTGCAAATTGCGTTCAGTCAACGGGCATAAAAGCTCTTGCGGATGTCCTTCGCGGTTTGAAGGGAGAAAAAAAGAAGTTCGAGGGGTGGAAGCGACGAGGAAAAATTTTATGGGACGTTATGTATACGCGACCGCGTATTCGAACCAATAAAAATGGGAAATAATAACTGGGAGTTTCTGGTTCCAGCGCGTTGCTCCTCGAAGGGTAGCAACCACCTTCAGGCAAGATCGTGGACTCCAGCAACCCCGTGATCGCACAAACCTCACCCCCGCCACGTAAAAGGACTGAAAAAAATTCCCTCACCCTGAACAACTTCTGCCACGAATTGTTTGCATTTGTTCGCCATATTTTACGATATTTATTTCTTTTTGCATGCATATATTTATAAGCATATAAATATACTATACAGAAGTATGTGACTTTATATATATATATATATATATATTTGTATGTTTTTCTATATATTTATATATATACATATATATTGGTGGGCGTATATTCACATTGGAAATAAAAAAGGGTGAGACCCCTGTCAGTCACAGCAGATGCTTACGTCTGCCTCCCAATTCGACTCGAACAAACTTCAGTTTCACTCTCCGCATCTGACGGCTCTGCGACGTACATCGAATAGAAGGAAAAGGGAAAATAAGACGTTCATCGAAGATGACATGAAACGCACGTTTTTTTTCATATACATTGTCCAAATTTCATTGACAGATGTGTTCGTGCGAGACATTAAAAAAATAAGAATAAAAGAGAATATTTCAATATGAATAACAATGACGATGCATAAACAAAAGGGAAAAGCGAAATATATATATATTATATGGTTGGAAGTTTTCATGAGATTTTAAAACCTTTTCGCTTTTTTGTTCTCAGTCTCACAAATTTTTTAAACGTAAATGTCTATTGATATAATTTGCAAGATAAATATGGATAAAGGATAGATCGAACGAAATAACCTTATATCGGAAACAAAATTAATAGTAATAAATCGAATAACGTGGAAAATGTTCCAATTTTTCATAGTATTTATACAGTTTAGTAAATTATTCATTTATTCATTATTTAGTCATATATTTATACATTTTTTAAATTTATATATTTTATTGTATGTTTATATACGGTGGGTAAAAACTGTATGTAAAAACTGTGTAAAAAAAATGTATCTGTAGACCTTACACAAAGTACTTGTAAATTTGGCTTCATTTTTTCTTTTCGTTTTTCCAAGATTTTTGCAACCTGTACAGGTATGTTTAGTAAGCATGTATATTTAGTATAAGCTATCGAATATAAAAATTAGTTAAATTCTCTTTTGTCGAAAGTTTACTTTGAAAGGAACGAGTTGAATAAATACTTTGTTTACCCACCGTATATTCATAATACTGTTATTGTTGGTAACACAGAGATTTTTTTACCCATTCCTGCTTGCTCAACTTTACCTATCTATATTATAAAAAAATACATTTTTTCCATACCTTTATATTTTTTCATTTGTATCTTTAATGCAAAATTTTTCTTTTCAGTATTAATTTTCTGGTGATCGCAGAGACCGGTAGTTTCTGTTCGTAAAATCTCTCAAAATAAGCCACGTACACTCTTGTGCAATTTCGCTTGTGCACCTGACACACTTTGGATCTCACGCCATAAAGGAATAATAGAGTTTGGATGGGGCTTTTATTTTTTTCTTTTTTGTTTGTTTTTCCATCCACTTCCGTATTATTATCCGGGAAAAATGATTGCGAATGGCAAGTGAAATCGTCTAGGTATAGGATAACGTCGAAGTTGGCGCTCGTTCGGTGTATCCCAATAGGACTTTCACGCGCTGAGAGACTTATAAAAATATGGGCTGTATAAAGCGACGTCGTCGGTGGCTGAAGTGCCGCAGAGGCTGACATCGACGAGACTCGAAGAAGCAACCTCCCGCGACCACACCGGGTCCCCGCTACCACCGTGCAATAGTGATAAAGAGACCGTGTTAGAGAGTAGTGAAATAAATATTATACGGTATATACGAAATAATAAAAATACGGGAAAAGGCCCTTTCCACGAGGGTGTTTTTTACGGGGAAAGAGAAGTCGACAGATAAATAAAGCTCTTCAACCGGGTTGGTCGTTTCGCTCTTCTATGCATTGATGTATATCGTGCTTGGGTACATATATCTTTACAGGCTGGTCTGAAAAGTCACTTTCGAGAAAAAAGGCTGGATACCTCGGTCCAAAAGGTATCAAAATCGGTCCCATGGGTATTCCACAGTCATTTTGTACTTTTCGTCAAAAAAAGGGGACATTTTTTTTCACGAGATTTTTTGTAGTTTTCTTATCTATTAGAAATGCACTTTCTTTGTGAAAGATTTTTTTAGAGCTTCGACGAAGGCGACCATGACAGCAGAGTCATTAAAAAAAATAGTTTTCAAGAATTAAATGAGATAATGGGAAAAATCGCTTCGACA
>JAPYZJ010004284.1:0-20546 GCA_030522765.1 Ophioninae sp. B BG-2022a | reverse complement strand
TTACAATTATTTTTATAATAAAAGTCCTATTTTCTAACGTAAAACACGATCATTCATTTTATTCCCTCGAATTCTTCGATTTTCCTCTCCTTGAAATTGTACATTTTCAGGTCACTGAATAATTATACTTTTTTCGGCAAAACGAATCGGGACTAGGTTTTTCTCAAACCATAGAATGTCCATGACTAGAATCCATGGTTTTTTTCCCCCCTATCGCACTTTTTTTTTTAACAATATTGAAGCCAAAACACATTTTTCATGTATTTCCGCTCAAATAGCTATTTACAGCGTAAAAAATAGTAACTTTTGGGCTTTGACAACTATTGATTCTTATTGTATAAACATTGAGGAGTACTCAGGAATTTTTTTACATTTTTTGATGCGTTTCAACCCGTTGAAAATTGCACGCGGACACAAACGACCCAGTGGGACCGCCGAGTCAGTCAAAATATAGTGGGACCGCGAAGGGTTAAGGACATGTCGAAGACGTACCACGTGACACACGAGTGCAAAAGAGATACTCGAAATTAAAAAATCGCAATTTCTCAAATCGCAATTTCTCAAGGACGAAACATTTTTATCGTAAAATTCAAGCATC
Source organism: Ophioninae sp. B BG-2022a (assembly GCA_030522765.1). Classification (NCBI taxonomy): domain Eukaryota; kingdom Metazoa; phylum Arthropoda; class Insecta; order Hymenoptera; family Ichneumonidae; species Ophioninae sp. B BG-2022a. The sequence goes on along the minus strand of JAPYZJ010004284.1, from coordinate 19,948 downwards.
TATTTCTGTCTCTGTGAATTCTACAAAGACTGATGCTCGATTTTTCGCCATTAACTTCATCGACGCCGAGAAAATGGATTTTGAAAATTTGTGAGGTTATGTCGATGTTCGTCATGCCCTTAAGACCGAATCACTGGGAGAGTTCGAAGTCGTACCAAAAAGCGCTTATCAGAAGTGCTTCGAGGATTGAAAAAAGTGCTGGTGACAGTCACGTGAAAATTCTTTCTGAATTATTATAAGCCCTCGCAACCGTACCCACAACTAGGTCTGAAAGTGATTAATTTTCTCGAGCATCACAACACACACACCGATCTATCGTATCTCGATGTTATGCATCCTCGCGTACGCAGAAAATTCTAAAATTGCGTGTACTGTTAGAGGATGAGAGAAGGCGGCGACGATCGACGAAGACACCGACAGGTGGAGATTATTCAAGCGTATCATAAACAGCTCTCTGGACTCTTCCTACATAGCGGTCGTCACGGCCTTTTCCGTAAAGAATAGTTCCAATAAAAGTCAACTTAGTTTTTGAACAAACCTCTTAAAACGTTAAATAAAAATCATAAATATTTTTTATGATGTTTCATAACGACGATAACTTTTGTTTGGGTTTGGTTGGGTTGGCCTCGGATGCGGCTGTCGAAAAAGTAAATGCGTCATCCTCATAGTTTGGGGGATACATTTTTTTCGTATTTTGAACCGTTTCGTATTTTAAACCGTATTTTTCGTATTTTTTCTTTAGGGGCTATAAAAATGATTTAATCAATCTTTTCATACTTTTTTTCCTTCGGTTCAAAATTCAACATTGTACGAGAAAGACAGTTTTTCAATTGCTCTAGTTTTTCTGTATACTCACTCTCGCTACGAAAAACGCTTCAATGACTTTTCACATTCCCGTCGGAGGTTTTGACGACAATATGCAAAATGGAAAAATTATCGCATCGAGTAGTAAAAAAAATCGAGTAATAAAAATGAGGAAATGAAGCATGGAAGAAAAAACTTTCATCCAAAGTCCAACGACGGAAACTTGAACGTTTCGTGAAACGTTGGTGATAAGAATTCAATTTGCTTAATATATTTCTGTTACACTTATCGCTCAGAACTAGGCAAGTGGCATTGTTGTCACGTTTTTGCCGTTTGCCTCACCTCACATTTGACCTCCCCACGAATTTCATGTGATTCGGAAAAAAACCTGATAAAACTTCGCCAACACGGAGTTCAAGTTATCGTATTATCTTTTGGCACAAGTTTCACCGATTTGTTTTTGTTACGCAAACCAGCTATCAAGCTGATCGCGTCTCTGTTACCAAAGCAATACCGAATTATCGGAACAAGTCCAGTTGCCAAAGTGCCTCTGCAATTGTCTCGGGAATTGAACGGCCAATTTCGATAAAGTTTTATCGCTGCTCGTGGAGCGATAAATTCACTACGAAAACGGTGAAATTTTCGTTGATGTTTGGAGGTAAAACGAGAACTTTAAAAAAAGAAACGTTGCTTTTTTGTTGTTGTATCGGAAAATTGTCTTCCCCCAATTTTCGATGCGCTTTTAAGACATTTATTTCTTGAAATTCTCTTGCTCCACGATATTTATAAGTTCCATTTCTTGACAGTGTAACGCGCTGTGATAACAGGTAGATTCCATTCCACGTCCTCGAAAATGCGCCTCGCGTTATAACGCGCATACGTATATGTTGCATTATAGATGAGAGGGGCTTTCCTATCTTAAATCTTGATAGAGTTATCAGATATGGCGACATGGCCTGTTCGTTGCGACTGTTTCATCACAAGTATACATATAAATCTGCATGTATGAAACCAACCTGCTGCAATACGTGCGTAGGTGTGTGTGTGTGCCAGTTTACATATAGGGTGTCCCAAATCAACCGTACGTTGCAAACAAGAATGACCAAATGGGACGAATACGTAATAGGAAGATGATCATGGGGTCGAAGACTGAATCAGTCGAAGGCATACATTTAAAAAAAATTGAATTCATTTTTTAAATTGTTATTCAAAATATTGTAAGTTTCGACGGTAGAACGCTAGGTAAATGAAAATCCGAAAAACTTTTTGTGTAATTTTCGTGACATCGATCTGCCAAAAGAACATTTGAAAAAAAATTGTTTGGGTTAACGTTTTAACGAGGCGATGTTAGGAATGATTTTCTTGGGCTTTGAATGATTTCATTATCTTTCGGTAATGTAATACTTCGAAGTAGAATTAAGAATAAAAAGAAGAATTTATTCGAATTAAGAATCGAATATAAAAAGGATTGGCTTTTTTAAAATTCCCTCGTTGGTATCAGGATGCAATCCTTTTTCATACTTTCTGGTCGGACACTTCTAATAAGAATTTTCAAAATGCGTTTGACAAATATTTCTCCGCCTTAGATAATGAGAAAATGGAATATCCGAAGAGAAAATTTTCGTGGAAAGAAATCTTTAAATGAATAAAATCTCGTCGAAGTCTGATCGAAATGACGTTGAATCATGCATCGTTGAAACGCATTCTTTAATTCGAAATTTTCGCAAGTTTCATTTCAACACCCAAAATTTATTTCGAAAACTTAGAATTTCGACATTCCCTCAAAAACATTTTGTAGTATCGGCATGCAGCAGTCAACAAACCCAATTGCATACTATGTTTCGGAACGATAGCGAAAAAAAAAACAAACGAATTCAAAATGAAAAATTGAAATTCCGTTGCCATTCAACAGGTCATAACTTCAACCCCACGAAAAATATCGAATCTTTTCGATCATCAGGTCGATGCTGAGACCAATGAAGCAAACTTAAGATTTACGAATAAGTAAATAACGATTAAATAATAAAACATCGACAGTTAGTTTTTCGTGTAAACGAATATACGTAACGAAGCAGCTTCGTATATTTTCATTCTTTTTAGCCTATGATACGGCTTCCAAAGTCCTCACGCGCTTTAATATTTTTACACGATACACCCTCTATAAATAGTTCTCCGCAGGACTTTTGGTTTACGATCAGCAAACGGAAGCCTATACGATTCTCGATCTCGCGACTTTGCTTGTTTTACTGCTTCTCCTTCTTCCTCTTCTTCCACCTCCACCTGCTCTGCCTGCACATTTATACGAGCTGGCGAAGCTGGTTTTCCACACGTCTCTACGTTCGACGTAGCACATATCGGCTTCGTAAAGAATGAGATGAGACTTGCCCTCGCAATGTATATCAAAAGCGTATACGTGTGTACACGAGAACGCAGCCTGCAAGAAGGCGTAGAAGCTAACGCTCGCGGCTTCGTCTTGTCGTCAACCTCGTTAGCGAGTTTTCGCATAGTACGTCTCCTCGGAGATATACCTATGAGCAGACCTGAATCGAAGATCAAAATCACGCGCCCGGCCGCTTCTCCTACACACGTAACACCTATCGATACACCAAGAGCTCTTATCACCTTTTTTTTGTTTCTCCTTTCGTTACACGCATTATGGTTGTTTTGGGGTACTTTCTCACGACCGGAATCACGACGCAATTTCCACGACGTATATATCGTGGAGAACGAAGTCCCGTCGTATTTATTATTTTTATTACTATTATTTATGGGATTTGAGTTTGCTACGTTCGAACGCCACGAATTTGCCTTCTTTTTTTTTGTTATTTCTTGTTTTTATTATCGAGAATTATACATTGCTGATTTGTTGCATATCTGCTCAATGAGAGATCGAGAAAATCGGAGAAAAAACATTTGCAAAGAAAAATAGTAGCTTCGTTGCATTACAACGATGCAAACTTCATTGGCACTGTTGCTTCTGCAGTTTTCAACTTTTCAGAGATCTCGAAGATTGTGTTTTCTCTTTTTGTTGGAATTTCATAAAATATTGTTGTTTTTATAAACTTATTGCGGTTTTTTAAGTGCAAGTAAAAAAACAAAGAATTTTTCGTAAAAGAATTAGATTTTTTAGTTAAAAGTTAGAATACAAAAGAATAAGAATTTAAAAAAAAGATGTATTTTTGTAAAAAGTGAATAAGAATTAACGGGAACGTCGTACATTAAGGAGTCCTCATTGGAATCCAAGTGAATTGCGCACCATTTTTCATCCTTCACAGAACTTCCATTTCGAGTTTTCAAACGATGGAAGTGCATATTACATATATATCGGTGTCCAGATTCACTGAAGTATACTTCTTCTGCGATTCACCACATTCCGGTTCAAAGTTTCAAATAAAATAGATCTTGAACAATGTCAATCGTAATTAGCGAGGAATCGACCTAATGTGGACATAGGACTTGCACAACGTTCCTATAAAATCTCTGCAGGGATTTTACATTACAGTACGAGATTTTTCGTCAAATTTCTGCTGGAGAAGCGTCGCTACAAACCCGCGTAGTATTTCTTTCATTTCGTTCATTTAATTAATTAAATTAATTTCATTAATTTCATTCACCACTATTGCGATGATTTGCCATTTCAGCTTTCACGTTTTTTCTCTCGTATCACAAACGGCCACTCGTGAACCAAATTTCCTAAATCCGGTGTTCAAAACTGTCTCTTCTCCGTATGAAATATAGGCATCTCTGGAATCTCCGGGAAACGAAAATCGAATTGACGCAACGGCGTTTCGATTTCCGCGTATGCGCACACTTTCCTATCTTTCGGAACACGCACGTCGGTGATCCTTTTATTCCTGATCGTACTTTTATTATTATTCGACTTTGGCATAATTTGCGGAATAATAAAACGGCCTAGCGTAACAAGAGCTTCGTTTCTCCTCCATACCTGTACGTACATAATCAAATTGTACGTTATTAATTATCCGGGGAAACGTGCCTCGGCTATTGGTCCTTTCGTCGAGACCGGCATACGCGCTTAGCAACTAAAGTTACATGGTACCCCCTCCCTCTCCCCCCACTGATACACGTTACTTTTCATACCGATATTTACCATGCCGATAGCGCGATGTTGAACGATTGTTACATGAACGTAATCCTACATATCCGAATCACCATCTATCACGACGTATTAATATCGATTTGCCGGAACAAAATCGTTTTATAATAATCGATTATAATCTCAGACACGCATGCGCCGATTAATAGCTCACTTCCGCAGTTGGCTTTTCTTTTCGATTGAATACTCGATCAGTTTTGAATAACCCTAGATGTAAACTTTCACACACACACAACCACACCTCGGATAAAAAAAGTTTTATCAACGCTCAAGTGTTTTTCGAACTTCAGACATACCGAGGGATTTTTAAGAATCGGAATTTAGGCTTCTGAAGAAAAACTCATTTTCGTCGTTTTCTAATAACCCAGAAATCAACGTTGCCAACTTGTTCTACCGGGAATTCCACGAAAAGTCAAAATTCACGTCGAAACATTTTTTGACGATTTTGACGTAAGCCTAAAACATGTTTTTTTTTCCTCACAGAACCATATCGATGTCGCAAATTGATCGTTGCGAGGCTTGGTGAATAAAAAAATTGACGCGTGGTGCTTTAAGTGCACCTGTGGAGAGAAATAAAAATAAATAAAAAAAAGGAACGTGGAAAACGAACTTGTCGAGATTTCTTCTTATTGACTTTCCCGTGTCGGGAAGATTGATGATCGTCCGAAGCGTTTTAATGTCAGAGCACGCTATCACTAGGAATGATCCGACGGATCTTAAATGTACGAGGACTAGGTCATCATGACGTTCGTCAAAGTCATCCGTCTTCTCTTGTACGCCCATCGTCACGCTTTTTTCTTTTGTACACACACACATATTATATATATATATATATATATATATATATATATATATGTTTATGGGCTTCCTTTGCTTCATCTTGCATCTTCTGGGGTTCTCGTTTTGTTTTCCTTGGTTCTTCCTCTATTTCTTCTGTTTTCTCGTAAATTCCGCAGCGAAGGATAAGGCAATTTAACGTTTTAGAGGCGAGCCGCCGGATCGTAGTTTCCATACGTACGACCGTCAGTTCCACCTTTCGTAACGTATATTTACGCTAAATAACACTTGGTTGATGGTGCTCCATGCTTGAGCTATCTATGTACCAGCAAACGAGGAAATATCGGAAATTGAGCGTACTACGTATATTTGTAGACACGGGTATGTGTTTAATGATATTCGCGATGGATTCAGGCTACCTAACTGTAAAGGTCCCGGAGGGAAGTTGATCGAACTCCAATGGGAGTACGTTTTATTATATCGAGACTTCCTCATCTCTTCTGTCACTCTCTAGCTTTCCCTCGGTTCCTCTCTTTCTCTTTGTTTCGGTTTTCTCCCTCTCGCTCCCTTCCCCCCTCTCTCTCTCTCTCTCTCTCTCTCTATGTACATTATTTTTATTTTATTATTATTATTATTATTATTAGTTTTCGTTATTATAATTATTATTATTTTTCTGGTTTATATTACTTTAAGTTATGTTTAAGTTTTTATGTTATTTTTTGTTACCTCTGTTCTTTTGCCCGAAAGTCAGTGACTAGGGCATGATAAATTATATCATCATCATCATCTCTCTCTTGGCTACGATTTGCGACAAAATTTGTTCGATAACAGTTATTGGTTAAATCTGATGAGCCTTGGAGGGGTTTTGCGTTCTCAAAGAAGAAAAAATCAATTGCTTCATTGTTTGCAATTATTCGCTATTGAAATTACTTTAATGTTTTTATTAGTTCGAATATATAATTATTTTTTCCCCACTTCTTTATTCCGATTATCCAAAGTTGTTTTTTTGTGGATTATGGTTCGGAATAATTACACATTTATTATTATTTGTACTTTTATACTTAACAATAATTCACAAAAAAAACAAATTGTGGATAATCGAAACGAAGACACTTTTTATTCTGTGAATCATGGTCGATTATAGTATAATTGTACTTGAACACAATTATTAAAAAAAAAACAAGTTTTGCATAATAGGAATATTTTTTAAAGTTGAATTTTAACGATCGAAACTTGAATTTCGTCAAATTGAGAACTTTTGTTTCAAGTGTACATCGTTTCATTTGTTTTATTTGTTACTGCCGCCGATTTTGCGATGACAAATTGGGCCCATCGAAATCAAGATCGTCCCCGAGATTCGAGTGAAATTTTTCGTACTCTCAATTTTTCATACCTCCCGACATTCGACGTGACGAAGCGGCCGTTTTTTTCGTCCGGCATTTTTTTTTTCATCCCGCGATCTCTCTTCCCTCCGTCACTTTTCTCCGGTTATCGACTCGTTGACACGAATTTCCGTTAGAACTCATCCCGAGATTTACGTCCCCGTGGCCCCGTTGTCGCCGCGAAAACGGTTGAAATAAAAGAACAAAAAAAAAACGAAAAAACAAACGCCAACAAAAAAGTGAAATAAAACTATACGAGCGAGCAAATCCAAATATGCCGCGGGACGACGACATATCCGGTGAAAACTTTCACGCCGCCGGAGGATCTCCGCGATTTCGCGAAACTCGGTCCTCTTCTCGCAACGCCAATCTTTCATTCCGGAAGTTTTCATTTCATTACTCGTAACGAGGGCGGATTATATATACCCTTCGAATTGTGAAATTATTTTGACGTATGTCGAGAAATAAAAAAGTTCCCTCGAAAACTCAATGAGACTTCCGTTGAGATTTTCGACATCGTTTTTATCACTCCGATTGGCGAAAAAACTCAACAAATTTACACTCAAGTTTTCACCGTTGGAATCCAATTAAAACCATATTTCTTTAAAGCTTATTTTTAAAAAATCTATCGTTTTTTTATTTGTTGATTTTTCGATTTTTTTTCTCGTAGATTTGAGCTGGGAGAATTAAGCAAATATAACGCAAATTCTTAACCAGCGGATTAATACAAATCTAATTGACCATCGTTCTCAATTTTATTGACACTGAAAAAAAAATTCATTTATTATTTCATTTTTTGTTTTGTTATGAAAACAATAATTTGTATCATTATAAAAAGGATTCCAACGACGAAAACCTCGCCGCAACATCATACTTCTCACTTACGCGATATTCGCGAGCATACTGGTTTTTTTTAATCGATTATTAGTAATAATGATAACGATATTACCAGAGCGTATGAATTATCGTTCCCTCGATTATTGAAATCACAATAAATTCATTATTCGCCTAATTATTACGGACGAAAGCTGACAAATTGATATCAAAATAAGTCTCATGATTTTATCGCGGTAAGGGAAAATCACGGACGCTGCAAAGTTGCGATAACACTATACGCGGGTTCTTTCAAACGAAGTCGGCGTTTTAACGAGTCTGCGCTGTATCGGAGAAATAGAGATAAATTTAAACGCAGCATGTCAAGTGTCAATGTCTACGAACCCTGTCAGTGGTCGTCACTGCGACAGCTTCGAAGACGTTCAAGCTCTCGATCTCTTGCCAATTTTCAGAACGAACTGCCTGCCCAATGGAGGGAGGAGAAACGTAATGGGGAAGAGTGAGAGGGAGGGGGGGGGGGTGGAAGAGAGCGAAGTCGAGGGAGGGATAATTCTTGGTTCGAGAGGAAAGCCACTGGACCAGAATTGATGCTCATAATTGGCTTGGTCTTTAACTCCAGCTACGGGATGAGCAAAGTACACGCAGAAATCCTTCTCTCCTCGCTGTCGTTCAGTTATCTTCTCTTTTCACAAATTTCTCCTATCAAAGCAGGACTTTGACTCCAGAAGTGTGTATGGGCAGAAATACCGCAATCCTTGATTCTTTCTTTTGCAATTTGCTTTGAGGATGCGCACGTGCATGGGCATCTTTTTTTTTTTTTTTTTACTTATTTTGATAACTCGGTCTATTCAAGGAACAAAGTTTTTCATGATTATTGAATTTGATTATTCAATTTATTAGTATTTTATGTTTTATTTAGTCGGACAGGAGGTGAAATACCTTTTTGAATCGTAAGCCAAGAAGAGAAACGAAAAATAAAAAAAGTCGTTGCCGCAATTATGCAACGTGGTCCCATTCAAATACCTGTTTCAATAATCAACCTTATATAGCAGTGTTTCATGATACTTTGAGTTTCTCAGAATTTATCAGAAATTTAAGTCGAAGAAAAAAAAACAGGAAATAATTTATTTTCGATGTTTTTTCGATAGAAGTTCGCATTGTTAGAATGCAAGAAAATTGTAAAAAATTTGTTTTCTTTTTTATTACTATCAAAAACAATATTTTATGTATTGAGGTTTTACATTGCTGCATAAAAATCCAAAAAAACGTTTGCGTTATTTTCGTGGTACGAAAATGACAAAAAAGAGTTGGTGAATAAATTAAAATAAATTGAAACAAAATAACACGGGAGTAAATAAATATTTATACGGTTGACGTTAATTGCCGACATTTAATTACGGGTGATACAAATGTTTTTTTCATTAATGGACTAGAGCGCAAAGTAGGCAGATTTAAACAGCAATCGAGCTGATTCGGGTTTTTGGTACGCCGATTCGTTCGATCGATTATTTATGCAATGTCTTTGCTTTACCGTACCGATTTAGCAATTGATTGCGTCGATCTCAAAGCGCGAATGAATCGATCGACGTTCAACTACTCCTTTTTATGGTTGGGCGCATCTATTTTGTACCCTTCTCATTATGTGCACACTAATTAGATAGAGTGGTAGAAACGTTCCATGTTTGGACATAATCGACCTTCGGCCACATTATTCAATGATTACTCGACTATTTGGCCAGCTATTGCTCTGTACAGGCATTTCACGATGGTTTTTAAACTATCAAGCGAAACGACCAATCTTGCAGATTCATAGAACGTTTATTGATCGTTAAAACGTAAAAGATCTCTTGTTATTTCGTTAATTTTATTTTGTCGATTTCTATGTTGAAAATCATGCAAATATAATTTGTTTATTATGATTTAAGGATCTACAAACTCAATCTTGAAAATCTAGTTTAAATAAGGGCATTTCAAAAATGTTAAGAATTTCAATGTGAAGTATGCATAGTTGTATTGAAACGAACTTTTTTTTTGTTCTACCTTTTTTAGCAATTTTTAATATACGATTTTTTTTTAATATTGTAAATTTAGATTTTTGAACGAGTATTTAAATTGTCGGAGAATGTTCTTGAAGTATATTTGTGGTAAGAAATGAGGGAATGCGAATAATAATAATTTTCATTGCATTTCAAGGTTGAAAATGAAATTTTAATTGAATGTTATGAAATTCAAAAAAGCTTTCGTCGTATTTCGTTGATAGAAACTTTAAACTAATCGAGACACTCTGTCACATAATTCACAGTATTTTCGTCTTGATCTTGTAAAGTGCAAAAATATTTATATGTTTCCGTATATCGTAGACAGAAAAAGGAAAAAAATAATTTTTCAATTCCCAAAGTATCGCATTGCAAAATTTGTTCGAGATATTTCCATGACCGAAATTCTTAGGATTGGAAATTAGAATGATTGCAATTTCTAAATATGGTTAGGACTTAAAAAAAAAATAAAAACGCGTTTTTTTAGCCACTCGATTGACGAATAGAAACTGGCGCGTGAATTTACGTCGTAGAACTTGACAACGCTCCGAGAGATCTTTGAATCGGGATGAAAGTCCACACGCGAATGACGGACCAGTTTTTTTCGCCAGTCCTCTCTTGGCTCGAGAAATTGCCTGTTTTAGCGAGCGAGCGAAGGGGTCCTCGAGGATTTGACGCATTTCACTTGGAAACAAAAACGAATAAATGAGGCACCCACAATGCGGAGCCGACACTTTTTACTCACTTCAAGCACGGATTTTCTGTCGAAAAAAAGTTAATCAGCTTTCCAGCAATGAAATTTTATGAATTTCCCTGTTATTCTCGAACTTCGATTTCTTCTACTGTCAAAAAAATGGTCAAAATATAATTCAGTGATTTTCAAAAGTGTATCGTTTCGTCTATATTTTTGTCTGAAACTTTGGGCTTGTCGCCATTTTTTTTCAAATTTTTGTCGTTATTCCGAATTTTTATTTTGAAGTGATGAATAAAAATATTTTACACGAAAAAGTTGAAAAACAAAAATAAAAATGCACGTTAAAAATTAGTCAAATAAAAAAAATTATATTAAAGGTATGTTATTTAAATATTAAAGCTTTTAATAAAATTTCCAAGATTCAAAATCAATCCAAAATAATTAGACGATTAAAATTCTTTTATTTGCAATGTATTACGATTTTATCTATACCAATATTTAGGGCTATTAGTCTTCTTCAAATTTTAAAATAGACGTAGTGGAACAAATTATTTAATAATTCCAGAACGAACCACGAAAAATCTCGATACGCCATTTTTGGAGTTAGGAGAGGTCAGCTGATTGATCCATCCGTCAATTTCGTTAGGCATACGGATGATGAACAATCCTTCTGATCAGTAATGATTATTCATTCATCCCCGTCGATCAACGTCGCCTACTCTGCTGTTCTTTCTTGTCCAGCAGGGTCAACAGATCCGGCTACTTAGTACATTCCATTTGGATCGGCTCTGTTTGGACTTGTCCGATCGTTTTATTGGTAATCAAGATACGTCGAGATGGGAAGACCTCACTCTGTTTTACTCTTTCTACTTTTTTCTTCATTTTGTTTCAAAGCTCCTTTTACTTTTTCCTTCGGGGCATTCGCGCCACTAAGAATTTCCTTATCAAGGAATGATCTTAGAAACACGGATACCGTTTGGTATTTAGGTAATTACTGATTTGAATTAAGTCGAATTAAATCGTATTGAAATGAATTGAATTAAATGATCCAATGAATGACTAAATTAAACTTTATGATTATTTAAATGTTTAAACAAAATAATTATTAAAAGTAATAAAAGGCTGAATAATTCATTGATAACATTTAATTTCGTAATGATAAATTAATAAATCAAACTTTATCGATTAAACTTATTTTTATTAATCAATCATCATCATGTAGTATGTAATGTTTTTCAATCGATTGGGACGTTACTGATTAAAAAAAAGTATTATCTCATAAGAAACGAAATTTCGGAGTCGGCTTGTGAAATTATTGTTTATTCCCGTTACTTTAAAGCTTGCATCGTTCGTACGCAACGAAAATATCACTTTTAACATTTTTTTCTATTTCCTTCGACAGATTTGTGTCACGAAAATAAACAGTTACTCGTAAACTATTATTACGATTATTATTTACCGATCGAACATTCGTAATTAGAAAATCTATTTCTGGATAATAATAAAAATACGAAATTGACAAGCGTATTGCCATTGAATTCCAATGACGCAAACGTCCGGATTTTATTCCAGTTTTTTGCTTTGCAATCCAGTTCGTTTCGATGGTATACATTGCGCTCTCGGAAGCCTATCGTGAAATCTGTTGAACCGAATGTATAACACGATTTTAAGCTTCTTTTCGAACGTAATCGACATTCATATTTGCGAAACGAACACGATTTTCAGGTTCTTCAGGAAGAAAAAAAATGAGCTGGTAAAATTAAAAACGTCCAGTACGGTTAATCCGAAGTTAAAAATAGAATTACGTTTCTGATGGCAACGACCTTGTTGCGCACGCGCGCGCACACAATGTCCTGAGAACGGCTTTTCCCGTATCGAATTTTACGCCGGAGTCGCGCGATTTCGCAGTATACGAGTTTATAAATTCGTATGCATAGGTATACCTTCGCGCAAGATTATGCCTCGGGCATCCTGTTTACATCCTGGAGAGCTCTTCATTGCAGAAATAACGTTACTTTCGTTTACTGCTTTCCACATTTCCTCCACCTCTTTACTACGATTGAATGATCATGCGACGATTTTCAACCGTTTTTTTTTTTTTTTTCATTTAAACGTCGATGAAATAAAAAAATAAACAACTGCTGGAAAATAATGTTCGAAAGCTCTGCATTTTATTTATCAACAAATTTTATATATATATGTATTAGAAATATATATTTATACAGATTTTCGAATTTTACGCATTCCTGTGAAGCTATTAATTTTTCAACAAACGAGCGAATTCTTCGAGTTTTTAAACGAAGTAAATATGAAAGGATACCTAAAAAAAACCGCAGTGACGATGTTAGGAATGCAGTTTTTTTAGTACCACGTTATGCCGCTAGGAGCGTATAGTACACCTAGAACCGCACCGAGTCATCACGTTGAGTGTCTTCGTTAAACTCGTTTTGGCTGCTATGAATTTTTTAGTGTAAGTTGTTCTGTACGACGTTAAGACGAAGTTGGAACAGTACCACGTGACGTATGAGACATATGTGAGAAAGGGATAGCTGAAATTGGGGTTCAATTAAAAAATTATATATGAAGTTAGAAAAAAGAAAATTCAGTTTCTTTTAGGTATCTCATCGTCTGTACGAATAAATATGGGGCATTCCATGCCGATTCGACCTGGGTTTGACACCGCACCTCTCCGATTTGACCCGCGATTTTTTGTGTTATTGTTTTATCGCTGAAAGGCACTCGAGAATTTTTTCAGATTTTTTCGGAACGATTTGACTTCACAATATTTTTATAAACCAAAAATTGACGCCCGATTTCAATAATCGGAAAAAAATCACAAAAATCCTGTGTCACATATCAAACACTGTGAGCGTTGAAAAAAAGTTGGTGCGCGTTTCGTTTGGCCTACAAGGCGGTTATATATGAGTACGGGCTTTATATATATATATATATTGTAAATGCAGTGCCAATGGGTTTATATGCATGAATCAGGTACGATATACACTACCGCTCAAAAGTTTGGATACACCAGTCGATATTTTTTCCCGCAGTTGAAGTTTGATAACTCTGCCAAAAAAAAAAGATATTCGAAAATCCAAAGCGGCATTTTAAAGAAGATATATCAGGCTTCCGTTTACTGTATTTAAATATTTTTTCAATTTTTTTTCTACCCGGTACGGATTTTGGTACGTAGCCGTTTTTAGGGCTTTTTTCGAAAATATAACTGAAGCCTGATATATCTTCTTCAAAATGCCGCTTTGGATTTCCGAATATCTTTTTTTTTGGCAGAGTTATCAAACTTTAAGTGCGGGAAAAAATATCGACTGGTATATCCAAACTTTTGAGTGGTAGTGTATATATGTATGTAATGATATGATTAATGCTCACGTAATGCAAGGCAATGCTCATGTAACAAACGTAATGAGAGGGAACCACTTCTCGAGCTGCAACGTGATGCATACAACGATTATTTTTTGTTTTTAATTCGTAATCCTTTCGCCTTTATAACGATACGATGAACTCTCGAGATATGTACGCTTAGTTTGGTAAATCGTCAATTGTAGGGGGCTGATGTGTTCTCTCAGACATTAATCACTCCACGTATTGAAAAGAAAACAAAACAAAGATACGAGTGAGTGTATTGACGTCGGATAATATAAATGTAAAAAATGTTCAATCACGCTTTTTGGCGTTTTCGTAGACGAGTAAATATTCGTAGTATGAAAAATTGAAAGTACCAGCGATGATCTTCGAATTTTATTGACGAACAATTTCTGTTCCTTTTTTTATTCTCTTGTCGGAAAAGTTTACGAACGCCGTCGAGGAAGCGCGCAATTAGTATGTAGCGTGAAATTTTCCTCGAGGAAATGTGACCTCGTCCAAGCGTGCCTCGGATAACTGGATCATACGTTTCGTTCTATATCTACATGGTATTCCACCTTAAATTGATTCGTCCTCAATATTTTTACCTGTTCCTCTTTTTTTTACGAATTATTATTTCGATGTTTTTGTGTTCTTTTTTTGTTTGTTTATTTGTAGTTGTTGTCGAAATTTTTTTTCACATGTATATTAAATCTTTCAGCAAAATACTCCGACGAACATTTCGATGATATTCGTTCTCCGAATGTTTTGTTGAAAGAAAAGACTGTTTTGTTGAATAAAAAATCAGAGATTTTTAAATAATTAATTGCTTGAAAATAGTTGAGAATCACGTTAATGTCTGGAGGTAATTAATACACTTTAAAACATGTATTAATTAACTTGACTAGTCACTCGTTGATCTGAAAAAAACACACATTTTTTATTGTTTTTCACGGCGTTAAAATTTGCATCGTTTAAATGCAATGAAAATAAATAATTATCTCAATGAATCACTGAATAAATATAAAGAAATCCCAACGATCCTGAAAAATGAAAAAAATCACTAACTTACATTATTTTCTATTCTTGACGTCGAAATCGATCCAATATTTTTTCTTGTTCTTATCAGATATGTCCGCTCATAATTTGAAAAAAAAAAAAAAAACGCTTCGTATGATGATTGAAGTGAAGAAATGAATAATTAACGAAGAAAAAAATCGTTGCGTTTCAAAGATGCAAACTTCAACGTCATTCGTTTTCACCAAAAGTGCCCCATAGATAAATGACACCAGCGAAGCTTCGGCGATGTTTTAGGACCTCGTGAGACTATCCCGGCTGATACGAAGCTCGTAAACGAACGAAAAGTAGCAATTTGCATCCCGCCTATCTCGATGTAACGAGGGGCTAATAAAGTTGAAATTCCCTCTTCGTGCGCACAACGCAACTGTGTGCGTGCTCTAATGACGAGAATTTCTAAATTTTCGTTCACACTTTTTCCCGTTCTCACGGTGTAACCGCGAAACGGCGATGCAATTCCTCGTTTACGACTTTTAAATCGGCAATGAAATCTCTTTTCGACGAAAAATGTTGTGTTTCGACCAATTATTTAATGGTTCGCAAAATATTCAAGTGCAATATCTAATGTTCGTTGGTTCGTCGAGTTAATTTTTTTTTCTTGTTATAAAGTTGCGAACCAAAAAAAAAATATTGGGTTTGGTCAAATGGCGATACGACATTTGGTGGTTGAAAATGAAGCTATTCTGAGGACAATGCCTTAAAAACAAACAGTACGTAGTCATGCGACAAAAGTGTATAATTTCCATGAAAAATATAAATACCGGTGGAAAGTTGAATTCGCAAAGTTTTCGCTGCTAAAAAACAATCGAAAACACATTAATCACGTCGTGAAATTTCCGAAACCACTTTGAGTAAAGAGGAGAAATTGCGTGTCCACAATTTTCCTAGTTACAAAAAAAATTATTTTGGAAACGCGAAGAGACCTGATCAATCAGAGGTTTGAATGGAATACGTGAAGATATAGAAAGTGGATTCAGGCATGAACGTATTTTTACTGGTAAATAAGGAAGAGTCCTGAGAACAACAGGTTGGACTTACCGATAGGAATACGGTAACGTTGCGACATGTTCTTGCATTTTTCCCAAGCAAGCTTTGCGAGGGCATACCATTTTTAGGGTTCCGTGTTCAAAGGGTAAAACGGGACCCTATTGTTTTCGCTTCTCTGTCCGTCCGTCCGTCCGTCTGTCACCAGGCTGTATCTCAAGAACCGTGATAGCTAGACAGTTGAAATTTTCACAGATGATGTATTTCGGTAGCCACTATAACAACAAATAATAAAAATTAAATTAAATTAAAAATGAAGGGGGTTTCCCATACAAAAAACATGTGTTTTTTTGTTTTTTCTTTCGGCTAATGGTACGGAACCCTTCGTGCGCGAGTCTGACTCGCACTTGGCCGGTTTTTGAACTATCGCCCGAAGTTGAGTCTGCGCCATAAATCCCATGGGGATTATTTCGTAATAGTGACGTTTGCAAAAAAAGACGCTTCGGAGCTGATAGCACCAACATCGGGAACGCTACTAATTTTACCACATTTTAAAACACGGCCAGGCCTCAAAATGGGTTCTCCTTTGACGAGATTAAGATCGGTACCAGGATAGTCACGAATTGCACTATTATTTAACGTATCACAGTAATATGCACTAAAATACACGACTCTCCACATTCGACAGTCCGCTAACCGCCACCATGCTTTTAATCCTCCGCCCATACGACAAATCCTCATGATCGACAAGGAAATACCGCAGCTTTCAACTTTAGATATCTTTTTTTGCTTCGTTTTTACAATACGTGAAATTCATTTGCATCAACGTCACGTCTGTTCTCGCTTCCACTTCACTTTTTTGTCACCTCCCTCCAATAACGTTCAGAAACATGTGCAAAGTACATCAGCAAGGAAAATCCAATCAGGAATGGGTAAAGGAAAAACAAGTATGAGTTTTTATGGATTGTCAAGCAAATGGAAAATAGCAGAAAAATAGCATGAGAAACGAAGACCGAGTGAATTTGTCGCTACGGAATATCCTCGGAATTCACATAACGTCACGATTCTCTCCTCTCATCTTCCACCTTCTTATTCACTTTTGTATACATTATCGTAGGCGCGCTACCGAAGCACGTGGTATACATTTATGCATAAGAATAATGGCGTTTGTTGCGAGACTCTCAAGTTCACGAATAGACGACAGGTACAGAGGAATTCCAATGTCGGAATTGCATTCCCCCAAGTCGATCCATCGAAAAAAATACTCGCACTTTTACAAGCGTTTGAAGAAACAATTTCCGACGTTTTTTTTTAGTGAGCTTCTCTTTTTTAAGCTAGGTTAGTTTTTCAGTGAGCTTCTCTTTTTTAAGCAGGATTGATTGAAAATTGGTTCTGTTTTACAATTGGTGAATTTCTGTTCCAATTATTTTTCAACGACGATCGTACAGGATGTTCGTTAATTTTATATAACGAATTACTTGATAACCTTGAGAAAAGAAATTATCCTCCTGCGAACTTAATGCTGATACGTTGTACTTTCACCGATTTTAGTTTCCATTAACTCAACACAGATTATTAATTTCGATTGATTCTATGAATTTGTATTTTTTTTCGTCACCGAAATAATGTTAATTTATTCATTTTTTATGAGGTGACCTCGTGCAATATCGTAAACATGTGTGGTAACGTACATGCGTAGGAAAACTGATGCTCTCCGCGATCGAACGAATCTCGACAGATCGTGTCCCTTGAGAAATCCATTGACAATTCTGAGCTGGCTGACGAAGAGACAAATATGAAATATTTACGTCATGTTAATAATGACGACGAACTTGACACTGCCTCTCGGCTATTTTATTACGTATGACAGCAGCAATGGATTATTCATTATTAATAAGAGGCTAGATATCCACCTGACTTTGAAACGAATTAAAAAAAAACACCAAGCGATCCACGAGGTGGAATTTCGCAACGTTGCGACGCAACGAAAATCATTATTTTTTAATTTCTCTATTTCTTTTTTCACTGTAATCGTAATTGAAATACCTCAATAATCATACAAATCTTTATTGTGATAACGTAGAATTTAAATATGAAAAAAAATATTTCGCCAAATAATAGATCTAAGGAAATAAAAAAATGGGAAATTTCGTTGCGTCGCAACGATGCGAACTTCAAGTCCATTCTAATCAAGACCAACTTATTTGTCGCATTCGGTACGTAATAACGAAACGATTTCACGACGACGGAATCGCTTTTCATGACGATTATCGAGATTGTGATTATCGTGGCGTAAGGTCTATTATTAATCACAGGAAAGACCGAACATCGCAAAAGTATTACGTCTCCGGTGATCAATTATGTCTGCTCACAAGAAATTCAGTCTCGACGCAATTCTCTCGGTGACTCCAGAAGAACGACGATTTCATTCGATCATTACGTATGGAACTGCGCGACGGAGTTTTATTTAAAAAATTAATAAATGAAGACTGAAGTTTACGCTAATGAAATATAATGAAATATAATGAATTTAACCACATTCTTTTGTTGTTTTTTATCATTATTGAATATCATCTTTTGCAGAATTAAGTTGTAATTAATCGAACTATTATTTGGAAAAATGTACGTGTAGTTTTTGTATTTCGGATGGAGAAAATGATACTTTTTATGTGAAAATGGAAATATTACTTTCGTTACGATTAAAAAATATGAACTTCAACATAATCGATTATACCTCGAGTCTTGGACATTCTTCAAACCCTTACACTATCTAATCCATATATTTATATTTTATGTTTGTTATATTTCGTATTACAGAATTTTTGTATTGTTATACTTTCGTTATTTTACTTTTTTTAAATATCTAGAAAATTGGAGAATAATGTTACACTGAAAATCGAAGTTACGAACGACATAATTTCCCAAATTCATGTTTTTCTTGGTTAAAGATAAAAGTTTGATGAACCCTGAGAGATTTTCTAAATATATACGTTCAGGAATTAATTTATCAGAAATTTGTTTCATCTCGATAGATTTTACTTTCGATAAGTATGGGGTTGTTTAAAAAAAAAGTATAATTCCTTTAAAGTGTTATTTGTAATATTTCGATTCTTGATAAATAAACTTAAATGATCTCTTTAAAAAATATTAAAGAAATGAACTATACACTAGACGCAAAAATTAAGGGATAGAAAAAAATAGCACATTTTTTGCCATTTTTCAAACGGCTGTAACTCTGTGAAAAATGGTCGAAAAACGTTTTTTAAAAAAAGGAATTGTAGCCCCAAGTTTCTAGTTTTTAGATCTGGGGTCAAAAATTTTTATCATGTGTAGTTTCCAAGAAAACGTCGGAAAACCATCGAGGGAAAATTTTTCGGAATTTTCACTCTTCTTCAAAAAGGTCCATGGACTTAAATACATTTTTTTTTAAGATTCCGTCAAAAAGCTCTTTTAGAGAATTTTATCCTCTTTACTTTGAGCGGTCGTTGAGCTCTGTACGATGATTTTTGGCGGAGTTATCAGCGTTCAAAGCAAAAACTGCACTTTTGAATATATAAATTGATAACTCGGGAAATAATGATCGTACAGAAACTTTAAGGTGGGTTTCGGATACTGCAAAACATCCTCTATAACACCTTATTACTTACTTTTTATGAAAAAATTTTTTTCATTGCGAAAAGATCGATCAACGAAAAGGTAAAAAAAACGCATATTTAAGGATATATGCTAAACTTGGGCTATTTCAGGAAATAATCGATTGATAAAGGATATAGACTTAGATTTCTTAACCTCAGAGTATCCTTAACAAATCCTGAAAATTTCAAAGCATTCCGATTTTTCCTTCATTGTGTTCCGAACGATTGAATTTTCCATTTTTGCTAAA
>JAPYZJ010004283.1:0-17592 GCA_030522765.1 Ophioninae sp. B BG-2022a | reverse complement strand
GACCCCAGATCTGAAAACTAGAAACTTAGGGCTACAATTTCCTTTTTTTAAAAAACGTTTTCCGACTATTTTTCACAGAGATACAGCCTTTTGAAAAATCGCCAAAAATTTGCTAATTTTTTTCTATCCTTTAATTTTTGCGTCTAGTGTATTTGCTCAACTTTATTCTGATAATATTAATAATTTTTTAAATAACCCCGATCTTCGCGTCGTCACAATAGTCGTTACACTCCTCGATACATGCAGCTCTGTATTTTTCGATTTATAATTTTTCGGTACATGCCAGAAATGTTTATGTGCTGAAATAAATTCTAGATCCCTAAACGAGCAACTAAAAACTGATTGAAGATCTTTCGTATCGAAAAAGATCGTATCGAAGTTTCTTGGAAACAAGACTCGAGCAACCAAGATCTATTTACCAATATTTTTCGTTGCTTTCCAATGAACCAAACTTCAAGCCTCCATCAGGCTCCAGTCACGTTGATTGTGCGGGAGAATTTCTCAATTTATTCCAGCCCGAATTTCACAAATTTGATTTATTTCTCAGGCTGTTTAGTCGGTCGCGTTGGTCTTTGGATTCCTATTGGAAGGTTCGGTGAAAACCTTCCCACCTTCTTCCTATTTTTACCCCCCAAATCTAACGCACTTCACTCCAACGTTCCAACTCTCCCTATGAGGGGCCCAACTTTGAATTTATTTATTTTAATCCCCCCTCCTGCTTACCCAGAAACCGCCGGTCTTACCCGACTTTTTGAATACCGGCATTATCCGTAGCGCGCAAAAAATAAAATAAAGCAGTGATTTGCCAATCAAGTACATGATTTTACTTGCCGGTCCCCGATGAAACGCCGAGTAACTTATAACGCGTATCCGAAATTCCGGAAAACTTCTTTTTCCCGACAGAGGCATACATTTCGCGATTGCACATACCGGAAGCTTTCTTCGGTACACGGGCAACCGGAAATCCGCAAAGTGATATAGAAGTGATTCATCTAATGGTAAAAATCTAATAAGACGATTTCAGGTTACGAGTCGCATAAAGACCCGGCGCCGGCCAATTAAAGGAGGGGGGAGGTCGGAGGACAGGAGTAGACGCGACAATACTATTCGCTCCATTTGTAGAAATAACGTTTTGCGGAACATTGTCACGATCAATGAGAATGGACAACGTGATTATTCCGCGGTTACGTTAAAGCGTCAACTTCTACTGCTCTCTCAGGCTACAACGGTGCCAAGAGTAATATCTCAGACATTTCGTACTACCTCCCAAACTCGTAGCGAACAAATCGATACTGAGATAAAGCCGAAATTTCGTTTTCCATCGCCCTCGATTCGCATATCCCGCGTTTTTCGTCGTGCCTGGGACCGGTATTATTTTTTGACAGGACTTTTGGGAACCACATCCGATTAAGCGCCGTTGATGCTGACAGTATATGGACTCTTTACTCGCAGTGACGATATTGAATAGTCCCGGCTAAGGCGCTACTCATGGATGCAATGCTTCTCTGTGTACTGTTAGTCCTTTACGCGACTCTAAACTTTCCCGACGTTCTCGAACGCCCCTTTTATTTTTTCTTGGAATTTGTTCGCGTTTCCACGCGGAAGAGCGGTGAATAATTTATTCGAATGCACTATCCGTATCTTTGCTGCACAGAAGAGTCCCGTTAGGTAAACGGCTTTTCCGTAGAATGTACTGGGGGCTGAAAAGGAGGCCAAACTCTAGTTGGTCTATGCATCAAGGCAGAACGACTCTTGATAGAGGCGGTTAAAAACTTCGGCGACATATTTTCGGATTTTTCTCGCAAACGCTTGGACCGAGAGATTCGACATTTCTACAGGTCATATTCGATTGCTAGGGGAAGGATCTTAGACTCTTTCGTATTCGTGTTTTTGAATAGACAAAATATTACGGATGAATTTGAGGCACTGCGGTAACGCATTTGAAAAGAATTGGAGAGGTTAGCTTCCAACGAGGGAAACACAAATTGAAGAGTCACTCGACCTAGGTACTATCGAAACGACACTTTTGACACTTCGACGATTGTGAGAGGTGCAAAAATGATCTAGAAAAATTCGATCTGGAAATCTGTGGCACCGAATAACGAAACATTTTTTTTTAATCTAAAATAACGACTTTGTCTTTGCCGCAACAGTTTTAATGGAAAGTACTCAATGAACACTGTTTAAAAAAATTTGTTTTTTGATATAAGCACAACAGTCGCACCGGGGGGGGGGGCGTGTTTCGCTTGGAGGGACAGACAGACCGACTTGACGAAATAATATGAAATTGCCGCGGCTGAGATGCCATAAAAACACAAGCTTATCTTAATCGTTACATTGTATACGCACCAGAGGCAAGCACAAACAGCAAAAGCTTCGCTCCCAATCCTGTCAAAGGTCAATAAAGTAAAGTGCTTTTCTGGTCCGAACTTCCTACTATCGACTAACCTCAATTTATAGGTCCGCAATGTTTAATCCGTTATTTTCCGAGTAAGAACGGAGGAAAGTTAAAGTTGTTGCATATTTTCGTAGTGTCGACAGAATCGACCCCCATTTAAATAATTCGACTTTCTACTCTACAATTGTTCTCTTCTCGTGAGCGGTTATCGGTTCTTCTCTAGGAGAAAACGCAGGGCCATTACTTGTATTGACCCAATAAATGAACACTTTTTGAATTGCATTCTGAAAACCTCGTTGGAAATAATTTAAAAAAATCTCCGCAAAATCAAACAAAAAATCTATTGTGCAGTAAAAATGGATGTAACGATAAGTACTTCGGTTGATACTTAAAATTCTTAGTTCGATTCTGGATAGAAGAAAATCCTAGTTAACGATCAGTTATTCATTACTGAAACAGGAAAATGTCGTCAGCTTTAAACAAATCTTTGATAATTTACGGCAATTGACTTTGAAAATCGTTGACGGTACAAAAGGTCAACTGGATATTCTGTTGACGTCTATTGCAAAATCAGGCGTAACTAATTGCTTCACCAGATTAAAAAAAAAATTGAAAAAATATATCGATAAATATCAAATTACTAAAAAGAATATTAAAAATACTGAACCGACGCTGGTGATTGGGCGGTCGGAGTGCAGTTAGTTCAGTCATCACTGAAGTTAAGCAGCATTGAAGAGAGGCTGATACTTGGTGGGGTAACCGCCTAGCCCTGCTCTGACAGGCGCATCGACCAGTGAGTGGGAGGCCATTTTTTCTGAGGGTTTGGCGCAGATACTTCAATACAAAGTGTGTGCACCAAAGAATCAGGCAAATACACGGCCGTCTATACCGGCACGGATTTTTCACAGTGTCCACGTGTCCTAGGCAAATGTGGTATAACGGACGTAAGTCGGCGGTGCATTACCTGTGGTAGCTTAACGAAGTGCGGATAGGGGGAGACAGGAAAAAATATAGAACAACGTAAAAGGTCAGCGAGGAGAGTTTGGAACTCGAGGGGAAACATAAATTAGATATTTAAAGACCCGCAAGGGCGAACATGGAATAAAGGAACCCCCTATCATAAATACTGAATGAAATTTACAAGTAAAAAGTACAAATAGTCAGAAAATGCAAAAATACTCGAAATATTGAGACACCGCTACCAAATTTTTACCATTACGGCTAACTCGTATCAACCGTGTGGCTCAAAAATATTACAAATTTGGTCACATCTTCCTGTACCCATAGACAATATGAAAGTTCCCAACTAAACGTCAAATTTCCTAAATCCGCAGATCACTAACTGCCGCATGATTTCTTCTCTTTCGTCAAAAAACCCTGATCAGCATAATTTTTGTTTCCTCCGACGAAATTGCGAGGACGCTCAGCCCTCGATACCGTTTAAAACTCACCGCGGAGTTTGCCAAAGTTAGCCGCGATAACTTCCACTTTTGCTCCCGTCACCGAGCTACGGCGGAGTATTCCTGTTCTTGAGCCCGATTGTTCCTCGACTTCTACGTCGGAAAACAGTCGAGTTGTGGACGTGACTGCTCCTCGACGAAATTCTACCGCGCATTGAGATTGTTTCCTGTTTGATCAGTATCCCAGAATTCTTCGATTGAGCTTCTCCGGTATCCGCAAATCACTGAGGACCGGAAGCCATATTAATGTGATTTATTTGCACCCTTGGATATTTCCGAAATTACTTATTATTGGGTTTGAAAGAAGTAATTATTATTGGGGTGGGCATTTGCTATTTTGTTTCCATTAAATTTAGTGGTTGTAATGTAAATTTCGGCGGGACTGCAAAGTACAAACAGTAAAAATAAATTACTGAAAAGTTATTTGGTGACCCAAAAAACAGTAACTTTATTGAATTCAAATTATTTTTTGTGCATCCTACTTGGTTAGCGTTTGACACGCGTTGTATACATTTATTTTTGTTCACATACATAATGCCTCATAATTATCTCCCATTAACACTTTTATCAGGGATTATTGAAAAAGTTGAAGCATATGTTTGTTCGTCGTTTAAATTGGCAACGTTCGAGGCAACCTCAACGATGATCAAACGTGATCTACCTTGGTAGTTTGCCGTGTTACGAGAGCCTCTTTTTTCTCGTGGCCGTTTATCGTGGAGCTCTAGGGAATCTGGCTCACCATCGATTGCTCGTTATTAATTAGGACCTTCAAGACCGCACGGTCCAAGGCAAAGAGACCCGAGGGTGTAACAAATTTTACATATTGCCATAACGTTCCCGAAGATTGCAAACATAAAGTCAATATCGTCAGGGTTGAAAATTTCATAAGAAATAGGGATAATTCCATTTCATCGTTAGTAGATTAAATTACTTTGTGGTACAAAGTCCAATTACTCAACATTTAAAAATGAATCTTCCGAAAGAGGCCAATAAAATTTAGTTTACTGGAATCAAGATAAAAATGGTAAATCTGCAAGAACATGACATTTAATTAGCGTCAATTCAAATTAGCGTCGTCGAATCGTTAATTAACAGCACGATTTCGGGATCAGCTCATTACTACTAATTTCAATTCTGTTATTTAACGGTGCGCATGATTCGGCAAATACTCCGACAATTACTCGAATCAAGGAATACTGTTACGACCGCAAGAATTACCCTCGCAATGAAAAATCAAATATTGTGTTACGTATTTTTTTTTTGTTGTCACGTATTTTTTCCTTGTGACTCTGTTGTTTCGTTACTTTTTTCCAGGCCTCGAAGCTCAACTCTTGGCTATAGTTGTAAGAAAAGAGAAACCCCAACTCGAAGAACAGAAAGACAGTTTGGTTCTGTCAATTGCTAATGGCAAAAAAACCCTCAAAGATCTCGAAGACAAAATTTTACAGTGAGGACACTTTCGTTTCCTAATTAGACGTTCCACATTGAAGTTTGATTTTTTTTTCTCATCAATATACATCGCTTCGAACCCATTTTCATTTTCCTCTCCGCTTTTTGGTGGATAGTATCATTTTTAATGTTTGGAAGTGGAGGATATTTGCGTAACTCGGCAAGAAAAGAGAAAAAGAAAAAACAATGTATCAACGAGTAACATATCTGTTCCACCGCTGACTGCAGTTTGTTAGGCGCCACATCTGGCTCGCTTCTCGACGACCTGGATTTGCTCAACACCTTGCAAACATCGAAAACGACGTGCATATCGGTCCAAGAATCCCTGGCAATAACGGAAAGCATGGAGAAAGAGATAGATCAAGCTCGGGAAGCCTATCGACCGAGTTCCAACAGAGCGGCCATACTTTTTTTTGTCCTGAATGACATGAGTTTCATCGACCCCATGTATCAGTTTTCGCTCAATTACTACATCAACATCTTCGTCGCGTCCATCGAGAAAAGCCCGAAGATTCCTAAACTTGACGAAAGAATTAACGCTCTCAACGAGTATCATACGTATGCAATTTACCGGTGAGTGTTATCGTGTCACATAACTATCATTAGTAGATTCCCTATTTAAGACAGCTATCCTACGCTGCTGGTTAGGGTACTTTTAGATGCTTCTCAATTCGACGTTCAAAACGAATATTGTTAAGTAATTAATACCATGTATAATGATGATTAAATGTTCTCTGAGTAAGAGCTACAATGCATAAAAAAATATCGTAATAATAATAATAAAATTATAATATCGAACAAAATAAATATTCAAATAAATATATAAAATAAAAACCGACGCTGGTGGTTGGGCGGTTGGAGTGCGACTCGGGCGATCACTGAAGCACAATGAACAGTATCGTGAGAGGCTGTTGCTTGGTGCGGTGACTGTTTAGCCGTGCTGTGGCTGGCACACCGACCAGTGAGCGGGAGGTCGTTTTTTCTGAGACTCTGGTATAGATACTTCAATACAAAGTGTATACACCAAAAAATCAGGCAAATACAGCGCCATATATACCGGCACGGGTTTTCTACAGTTTCCCCGTGTCCTCGGCAAATGCGGTATAGTTTAGCTATGTCGGCTGTGGACGTACCGTAGGTACGTTAGTTTAGCGAAATACGAGTAGAGAATGACAGGAAAAAGATGGAGTATTAGAGGATAGGTCAGCGAGGCGAATTTACAACTCGAGGAGAAAAGAAAGGAGATATGTAAAAACCCGCAAGGACGTACATATAATAAAGGAACTCTTACTTGTTTTTTTTTATAAAAAATAATAAATTGACATTAAAATAATAACAAAGCATGTAATTATGACATCCTTACTTTTATTGTTTGTTGTTATTTATTATATATTATCTTATATTACATTATTAACGGCAATAATATATAAATTATAATATGTATAACAAATTATAGTGTAAAATTCTAAGAAATCTTTAAATAATAAAAATAAGTATTGAAATAATAATAATGGGAATAATAAGAATAATGATGAAGGTCCTAGTATTACGCAACAGAAGGATCCAAATTGGTGAGAAAGATGCGATCCGGAAAAAAACTGGTTTTACCATATGAATGTAAGCTAATGAGGGGCGCCATGAACCATCACGATTTCGAACGCGGTCCTGAAGGTCCAACTCGCTCGGCGCTTGCAGTACTGCAAAGTCAGTCATGCACTGATGAAAAGGACATTGAATTTAAAAACCCATTTTTTTTTGTTTCTTCAAAAAAGTGTCTTTGCCGGGCTTTGAAAGAAGCAATAAAATGCCCCGCTCTAAAAGCCTATGCAGCAATTGAAGAGAGAGAATTAGGGGTGGATAAAAGTGGAAGGAACGCTGAAAAAAGTAGAAAGAGCAAAACAAGAAAGTAGGGTATTGCAAACGAACACAATGACAACTGAGTATCCTCGTGTCCCCCTGCACAGGGGGGGGGGGGGCTCCGGGAGGTTCTTCAAACATTGAACTATAGACAGTACTTCAAATATAGAAATTCAAAATATCAAAGCGACAGGTGTGAGATTAAATAGCGCAAATCGATAAAAATACTTTTGTTCCAATGAAGGTCATAAGCAGAAATTGATAATGTTTCCTTGATCGTAGAAACACTTGTCGTGGACTCTTCGAGCAGCATAAGCTTCTGTTCGCCATCCACATGAGCATTAAAATACTCGAGGACCAAAAAAAAATAAACTTGAGGGAATACAACTTTTTGCTGAAAGGTGGGATTGTATTGGATCGCGAGAATCAAACGGATAATCCAGCCCGTAGCTGGTTGCCCGACGAAGCCTGGGACAACATTACCGAATTGGATAAACTTGCCGGTTTTCACGGACTCGTGCCCTCCTTCGAGCAGTGTCCACGGGATTGGCATGCCTGGTTCGTTCTTACACTTCTACACTTCATTTCTACTTCAAATAGTTCAACGAACATTCCGAAGGAGGCACTTTGACGTTCGTGGGGGCTGCTATTTCAAAAAGTTTCGCGCACTCACGCTTTTTTCCCTTTTTCCTTGTAGACATTTTAGTATACCGTCGCGATACTATCACAGTTGCAACTCGGCACTTCCCCGAGTGTTCAGTCCCTCGAGGACCCTTCCACTACGGTGCTCTACTTTGCACCGCTTTCAGCAGTCAATTCCTGTACTGTATATTTATCGATGTATCCTCTCCTTTAGGCTAAATTACACACGGTGGTATACTCGTGTTATCGTGTATTCTGTGGTTGTGCAAATCGCTCGCATTTTTCGAAGCTCTTCATCAGTTTATCGAAGTTCACTCAATGACTTTTTCACCAATCGCCACAATTGGGGTACCGAAATATGCGTGTTCATTGTGGCTAGGTTGAGGCACTCTTCGATTTGCGATCACCCAAACCGAAAGCTCGTTTTATAATATTTTTCTATCGCTCGCTTGCGAGAACGATTTATCCAGACTCAGTATACAGTGAAAATCTACACTTCTCATGCAAGTTTCCATCCATCTATGCAAGCTGCGACGACCATCTTTTCATGAAATATTTGTGCAGGTATTTGAACCCGGAACCAGAAACGATGCCATTGGTCGGGGAATGGGAAGAGAACTGTAACGAATTTCAAAAGATGCTCTTCATCCGGAGCTGTAGATTGGACCGGATATCTTCCTGCATGACGAGCTTCATCATTCATAACCTCGGGCACAGATTCATCGAGCCACCCGTCCTGGACGTTAAGGAGGTCCTGGATATTTCGGTGCCGCAGTCACCTTTGATATTTGTTTTGTCGCCCGGCGTTGATCCGACCAATGCGCTCCTTCAACTTGCGGAAAGCCAGAACATGCGTCAACGTTTCATGTATCTGTCCCTCGGTCAAGGACAGGCCCCGATTGCAACCAAGTACACGAATTTTCTTCTTTTAAAATCTTGATATGTTTTGATGAGTCGCGCAATCGCACAACGGGTCTTTTAGGTTGCAAGCAATTTTTCGTAGCCTCTGGGACCTTTTTTCATGCAGCTACACTTTATGAGCACCTAAAAGCCTCCCCTTGGCCATCTTTCCATTTCAGAATGATATACATCGGAGCCAAGGAAGGATCTTGGGTTTTCCTTGCTAATTGTCATTTATCGTTGAGCTGGATGCCAAAACTTGACAAAATCGTCGATGTTTTAGGAACCAGTAAAAATCTTCACCCATCATTCAGGTAATACTGCTACAACTATTGTATTCGTAGTAACTAAAAGTGTCTAAAAAAGATTTTTTCAATATTGTGGTATCAATAATACGAACCTGATACCGTCTCGTGTAAACCTATATGCATGTGGTTGGAATCGAAAGCGTAAATCAAATGTTCGTTTTTGTGATATTCCAGATTATGGTTAAGTTCGAGTCCTACACCCGAGTTTCCGATATCGATCCTCCAAGCGGGAATAAAAATAACGACTGAAGCCCCGAAGGGGCTCAAAGCGAATATGAAGCGTCTTTACGGATTAATAACAGATAATTTATTCGATGCTTGTCAGGCGAAGACAAAATACAAGAAACTGTTATTCAATCTCATTTTCTTCCACTCCATTCAGCTAGAGCGCAAAAAATTTCGTCAACTAGGATGGAACGTTATTTACAGTTTCAACGACTCCGATTTCGAGGTAAAGAATTTTTAGTTTACTGAAGATAAAATTACGTGCACATGGATTACTGGAGTCTTAAAAAATGAAAAAAGTGACAATCAATACGCAAGTTTCCGATATCAATTCGTTATCACGATTATTTCGATATCTACCTTGGTGGACTACGTAAACTGAAACAATCGCTTTTATTGAACTGAAATGTCACGCCTATCATTATAAAAAACCAAATAAATAACCCTTGCAAAAACCCAAGTAACATTCGAAATACATACACCGCACGAGTTAATTGGAAATCGAAGAGCCACTCGACCGAGCTATAGTATATCCACACATTTTTATAGTAGGACGATTCCAATCTGCCAAAAACCTGCTGAGCTAAACTATCAAAACAATCGCCATTTCTAATTGTTCCAAAATAGCAGAGCCCTAAAACGTGGCGAAAACAAGAAAAGTCTGTACTGAGTTTATCAACTTTACAATCACCAAAAATGGTTTTACTCTCGAACATTCCTATGATCTATCAGCCACAAACAAATCAACGGCAAATATCAATCTTTAATGTAGAATGTAGACGTGTACATTAAAATTACCTATAAAGCCTTAAGGACGGTACATCGACAATGTGTAAATCGCGCAGATGTCGGAGAATGTACTGCAAGTATATCTGGACGAGTATCCGGATACACCATGGGAATCCTTAAAGTATATGATAGCGGAAGTGTGTTACGGGGGACACCTAACAGACAGTTGGGATCGTCGGCTCCTTCTCACTTATGTCCAAGAGTATTTCAACGAGGAAGTTCTCAGCACGGCATATTACAGGCTTTCATCGTTGGCCACGTATTACGTGCCTCGGGACGGTTCTTTAGAATCGTATAGAGATTTTATAGGCATGCTCCCGAGCCTCGACAAACCAGAAGTATTTGGTCAACACCCGAACGCCGACATAACGTCGCTCATCATTGAGACTAAAATAATGTTGGACAACCTCATGAATCTGCAGATGGAGATTCAAGCTGGCGATGATGAATTCGGCAAGGGTGACAAGGTACGTTGCTGGTAAACGGACCCTATCGTGTGTTCAATGGAACACGATTTATCCCGTATTTTGCGCAAACTACAAAAGCTGTCATGTCTGTGCGTGGCTGAGACTTCAGCTTCTATCCCTTCACTTCCTAATCGCAGATAGTTCAGCTGGCGATCGACATAGCGTCGAAGATCCCAAGCTGCATTGATTACGAAAACACTGAGAAGTTGATGGGTACAAATAAAAATCCCCTGGACATAGTTCTGCTGCAAGAGATAAGTTGTTACAACGCACTGCTGAGGAAGATCCAGATGAGCTTGGCGGAACTGGAACGTGGCATAAAAGGCTTGGTCCTTATGACAACCGAACTGGAAGAGATCTTCACGTGCATGCACGAAGGGCGAGTTCCTGGCGCATGGCTCACTGCCTATCCTTCCCTGAAGCCTCTTGGCTCTTGGACCCGAGATTTTATAAGTCGGGTTGAACACTTTACAAATTGGGCTCAAACTACCCATCCACCAGTCCTCTTCTGGCTCTCCGCGTACACCTTTCCCACGGGTTTTCTAACAGCGATACTCCAGATCTTTGCACGACGCTGGAACGTCTCTATTGATTCACTATCGTGGGAGTTCGAAGTTACGACAATCGCGGAGAGTGCCATCACCGAATCGCCTACGGTACTCCCACTTTTTATCCTCCCCTATTTTCCTTCTGAAACTACTTGTCCACGGTGAATTGGATTGGGGCTATTTCGCTAAGAGAGCACCCAGTTGATCCACGTATGACGCCAACTTGCGTATGGTTCCTCATCACTTTAATCGGGACGCTAACATTCCCCTATGGGAAGATCGCCTCTTAATTAGATGACTTTCGCACGAAGGAGCACTCTTCACTCTGACGAAATTACGGGGAGCAATGATCAGCGCGCAAATCACACAAATTTCAATTCAATTGCAGAAACGTTGCGATATTGTAGATTACCTTCTGGCATTTCTATAGCTTTGTGGATATCAAGTATGGCAATTCTATTAGAAATTAAAAAGTATATCGTTCCCTGACGATGCTTTAATCTTTGCTTTACATCAGCAGTTGAAGATTTTTTATTTACGGGTTCAAAGAAAAACAACTAAGACTATGATTTTCTCCCTTATCTTCGTTTCTGTTGTATCAAATTGCGGAGATGTTCATCCTGCGGAGTTTCTTACGAATCTAAATACAGGGTGTCCTTACATCTAAAAAGAACACATCCCCTTCCCTTCAACAAAAATATAATTTGCATTGGTCGAAGAGTCACCGAACCCGAGAGGGGGGGGGGGGGAGAAAAACACACAAAAAAGAAACAGCGAATATACAAAAAAGGGAGTGCTGAGAATTTGGAAAACACACTTTATATGTCACTCACTTGAGCAGCAGCCCTCACTCCAAAATGCAGTTGGTTAATCGTTTTCAGTCGTAAAAAAAAGTAAAAGGGGAATAAGAAAATGTTTGAGAAGTCTAAAAATCTCCTTACGGGAGTTTCCCGTTCTCAGCCCTTCAATTCATGTAATACGTCAGTAATAAAATAATTGAGATCCTTGCTTCAACAGAATTATAGAGAGCTACGCCGGACTCCTAGGGATACCAGATGTGTTCGAAGAAAAAACCGGACTAGTTGTATTTTTAAAAATTTCTTAATAGATAAATGTACTTTGTGTCCGGTTTACCAAGAATTTTGTGACCGGACAAGCATGAAAAAAAACCGGATTGTCCGGTCTAAAACCGGACATCTGGCATCCCTACGGACTCCACATACCCTGGTGACGGAAAACAGGCAACGCGTTGCAACAGACAGATTTTCAAAATTTTGCAGGAACGTTGCTCTTCGTTCATTTTCTTTTCCTGGAAGCGCAACTGCTGTTACATGTTCGAGAAATGGAAATTGTAGAGAACTGCAGATACATATGCTAATATAACACGATTTTGAATCACTTTCGTCATCTCCCATGCTGGTGTCCGTATTTACAGAAGACTGCAGAATGAACTAGAATATGAAGAAACTCTCGATAGCTAAATCCACAAATCCGGAAACTATGAACTCTCGACCCCTCGGGATCACAGTAACGTGTCCTTGCATTTGTCCAACAGGATGGAGTATACGTTAGATCGATTTTCCTAGAGGGAGCTGGATGGGATAAGCACTACAGCTGTCTCGTTGAACCATTACCAATGCAGTTTGTCACTACCATGCCCGTTATTTATTTCCGGCCGATGGAAGTGTTGAGAAGAAAGAAAAGAGGTAGATCAAGGGGAATTCACAAATATGATTTTTCATGTTAATTTTATAAACGTTTGAGAGCAAATTTACAACGCGCGTTCGCTGAAACGATTATGCCAGGATTGTACAACTGTCCGTGCTATTATTATCCGGTACGAGCTGGCACTGAAGGACGTCCATCATTCGTTGTGGCAGTTGACCTGAAATCCGGTTCTGAGGCTCCTGATTACTGGGTTAAACGTGGCACCGCCCTTCTGTTGAGTCTCGCAGAGTGATGGTTAGGAAATTCATATCACAATGTTATGCGGAACCTTCATCTGTTACCGAAATATCTGCGCATTTTGATCCTGGGTGTTCTGCTCTATTATACATTTGTGCCCAGCGGCACCAAAACTGCAGAAACGTGAGATTTAATAAAAACAGTTAAACGTTCAAGCTTCTGAAAAGATAAGCCGCCCCTACTTTTATTTTTGTGTTTTTACGTTGAATAATATCGATCAGGAGGGTCCGTTTTTTCTTTCAATCTTTGTAAACTTTGCAAAAGTATCAAATTTAGAATGAAATTAATCAACATCGAGTTGGGGCATGTATTGTTTTATTAATCATTTAAGAATATAAGCATTGCTGTGTATCACATGTCTTTTTTGGCAATAAACGAGAACACACGAGGGCTGTTTTAAAAGTTCTCGGGCTGAACAAGGGAACATGTTAAACTTTATATGAATTAATTTTTTTTCTGTATAAAAGGTTTGTTCAAATAATAGAATAACTTTGCAATTCTCGTGGGCAACTTACATTCGATTTTCGGTTTTTTTTAGGGTTCCGTACCTCAAAAAGAGAAAAACGGAACCCTTTGTTGTCCATTCGTTCGTCTGTCTGTCGAGACCCTTTATCTCGGAAACGCGTGGCGATATCCAGTTAAAATTAAAACCATATACTCATATCTACTGTAACGTGGCTTTTTTCCACGTCACATTTTTCCAAAGTTTCGGGCTTTACAACGTCCCACCGACTCAGGGCCGATACCGCGACCGCGACGAGATCCCGCAGCGTCCCCCTGACGAAATAATTTGCGCGCTAATTTTCTTTACATTTTCTTCTGCATAGCGACATGAGAGAGAGAGAGAGAGAGGTCCAAAGGTCCCGAGAGTCGCGAGGCGAGGCGCCAGCGGACGCATCGACGGCGAAAAGCGACGCCCCCCCCCCCCCCCCCAACCGTGAGACGTTACGATCGGCGTGGCCGCAACGACGGAGGGCTCGCGAATGCGCGGACTTATAGCCCAGTCGGGTTAGACTTTAACCTGGAATTAATTATAGTCAGAAATTATTTTACGCCAATGTTTAGGGGGTGTCATAAATAGCCTAAATCCAAAAACTCGACCAAATCCGACCGCTGCGTTAGCCGCCATATTGGTTTGAAGGTCAAACCGTTTTTTAGATATAACTCCTTTATTTTTCATTTTCTTACAAAAATGATATGAACCAAAGTTGTTGCAAGTTTGATTCTCTACAACTTTGGTCCTTATAATTGTTATCGTTAAATCAATATTTACTGCAAAAACTGCAAAAAACAAGTCAAAGTATAATTTCGCCTGTATCTCGATTATTATCGAATTTTGCGAAAAAAAGATAGAAACAAAGTTATAGATCATTAAATTTCCTATAACTTTGATTCTTACGAATGTTTTCAGAAATCAATATTTAAGCTCCTACGCCTATAGTAAATGTACTGAGACCCAAGCGACCGGGTAGCCTGGGCGGCGATTGATTTTACGATAAAAATTATAAGGACCAAAGTTGTAGAGAATCAAATTGGACGAGAAACGCGAGCCGCGGAGAGCGAGAGTCGGCCGAATACGCGGTGAGCCTTTGTTGCGCCTTTGCGTGAGGGATCCGTATCCGGAGTTCTCGTTGGGCCGTTTCTTGGTCTCGGGACTATCGTGACCGTGGATTTAGAGATAGCGTTAAGATTTGTGTTTTCGGAAACCCTTGAGCGTCCCGCCGGTGAATTCGCGTCGCGGTCGCACTCACGAGATCATCTATCGCGTCGGGCGGGGTCGGCGTGATATTGGGGAGATAAGTTGCGCGTCGGACAGGGTCTGCGCAATTGTTGGAAAATAATCCGCGCGTTGGGCGGGGTCCACGCGTGAGGTTAATTAGCGTCGGGTTTAGTAATAGTATGAGTGAGTGAGAGTGTTCGGTGGTCGGTGCTCTCTCGAAAAGGCCGTGGAATTTGTGCGGGAAAGATGGGGTAGTAATTAATTGTGTCGAAGGGACTGGGGTACGGCCTCGCGGAGACTTGGCCGCCCGCCTTCCAGCGGGACGCGGACTCGAACCCGCGCTGCGCCCCGACACCTTGTCTCGATCGGTTTTCGCTCGGGCAACCGTCTTCCCGGCTGTGGAGAATTCCCGACGCCATCGAGCAGAGAGATCATCGGCCAAGGACATTTTTGTGTGTGAGTGTGTCGACCGCGAATTCAACCAGCGTATGTGGAGTAAAGCTCGGCCGGGTAACCGAATAGCGGCGGCTCGGTTCTATTGGTGTAACGCATGGCCGTTAGGCAATGTCGTCCGAGGACGACAACGACCTCGTGTTAGCCTGTAAAGTGTTTAGGTCCCGGTCGCGTGAGTGGAAATTAGGGTAGGATTTCCGGTTATTTTGTGAGGAACTTCGTTGCGGAGGTTTCGTCCCGTGTTTTTGTATTTCTCCGCGCGTTTTGTTAATAAGGATTAAAGGACGCCGAAAGACACGGAGCCCCGTTTGTTTCCTCTTTCTGGGTTATTGCCTCGCGAGTGTTTCTGGTTTCGCGTGATATGCATCCCCCCCCCCCCCCACTTCTACCATTCCCCCATGGCTGCGGCGACGTCGGGCAGTCGCTCTCGCGCCCGTCTATCCCGATGAGCCGATTTTCTTTTTCGGCTGGCGCCCTAAATAAATCACTGGGGAGGACGAGAGCGGGTTTTGTGGTCATATTGGGTAGGATTTCCATCTTGGTGGAAATTGCGGTCACACTACATTCCCTTGAAGCTTTGAAAAAATCAAACTTCTAAGTTCGACTAGAAAGACGATACGGCCGTTTATGCCGCAAAAACAATATATTTCAACTCTGAAGGGAGTTAGAATTTATAGAGTATTTTCGGTTGACCTAGAACTATGAAATTTGGCAAGTAATAATGTCTTATACTACAAGTATAGGAAAAAATCCCAAAGTTATAAACTTGTAATTAAATTAAGAGAAAAAAATTGGATAACTCCGAGACTGGATGACTGAACTACACTATGCACATAATTAAAGGAACAGAAAAAAATTTCAAATTTTTCGGTGATTTTTGACGGGTTGTATTTCAGTTAAAAATCATCGTACTGAAATGACAAAAAAAGCGTTTTGAAGCTCCAAGAATCTAGTTTTCCGATCTTTTTTCCATACATTTTTAGGAGCCATGTTTTTCACGCAATCTAAAGAAATAGCGCAGAACATTTTTTTCCAAATTTCAAGCCTTTGTTTTCGATACTCCATGGGCTCGGAAAATTTTTTTCTGGTTTAACCATCATATAGATCGGATAGCTTGCTTATTCTGCTTCAACTTCCTTTTTTTATACTTTGTCTGCGACCATTTTTTGCGGAGATATCCGATATTAAACGAAAAAGAATATTTTTTCCTTCAACCGTAAATATCTCAGCAATCAGTGATCGTACAGGAAATGGAAGGACAGTTTCGAAAACAGACATAAATGTGCTAGGAAATCCTATCAAAACATTAAAGAAATAAGATTTGTTCCCACCCAAAATATCGATTTGAAAACCGTTGAAAAATCGACCGCTTCCCTTGTTTTGGTAAATCGAGCGCATCCCTTCGATACGTCGGTAGTGATATTGTACAGTTTTGAGCTGCGAGTCACTACCGACGGATGGCGTCACGCTCGCGATTCGACCTCGAAGCCTCGACATCATTTTTTTATGGCTTTAGCAGACTGCCACAAAACACAACACCTTATCAACCAATGTCATAAACCATGAGACGATAATAAATCATCAAATAAATGAAACATTCAAGATTACAGCTGTTGCTTCCGACCTGTCAAAAAATATATTGATACTTGAGAACTCTCACTGTGCCGCCTGTGAGAAAATCGCTGAACTGTATTTTCTTGACGGTCGATAAGTTTTTGCTCTCTGGTAGTACACTTTTGTCACATTTATGTGGAAAATTTCAAAAGCCAATTTCTCTGCCATTTTTATGAAAAAATCGATTAAACAAAGCTCAAAATGTGTACTCTTCACAGCTTCAGAATCTTATGCTCGGCAAATTTGTGAAAGTGCAATACAATGGAGTGTAGCTCGCAATTTCTCCCATGGTAACCACAAATTGCACATTTCTTTTCATAATTTCGGAAAATGCCTGGCATATTCTTCTTCGAGCAAGCCTCGTGAGAACACAAACGAAATTTCATCCTAATCGGTTCAATGGTTTGGGAGAAATTGTGGAGGCTACGGCGCTTAGAGATTTCCATACCTCAATGTACCCCCAATAGTCCTGTGAAACGGCAAATTGATCCATCGAGCGGTTTTTTTCCGATTGATCAAAGTTTAGGAAAAAAAAATAACGGAGCAAGATTTTTGTTTCTAAAAATCTCGTAATCTTCATAAAAATGGAAAAATCAATTTTTCTTCAAGTTTTATCACAATTTTGTATATATTGTCACGTCCTCATGGGACGTGGGCATATAGTGTAAGGCTCCATCTTTCTTGCCTACGCCTAGCGTAATAGCACGGGATGAGGGTAAAAAGGGGAAGTGCTGGAGGAAGGGGAATCTTTAAGGAATTTTAGAAAATAAGCTGATTTTTGGATATGACTCGTTCTA
>JAPYZJ010004282.1:0-14018 GCA_030522765.1 Ophioninae sp. B BG-2022a | reverse complement strand
GGCTTTTTAATTTTCAGATTATGTAAAATTTGGATGCAAAATTTGTTTTTAAATAATCGCTAACTCTTGGTCTCTCAGAAAAGTATCAAATCGTTGTTTTTAATAGCGTATTTTTTTTACAATTTTTTATTTTAGGCTGAAAGCCAAGAAATTCTTCAGAAAACAAAAACATCAATATCTCGATAATCATCAATTTTCGACCCCTAGTTGATGGGACATTTTTTGTTGCAAATGACCTCTACTTTAAACCCTTTGAAGGAATAGGTCGAATTTTTGGACACCCTGTATATGTATTTATATAGAAGTAAAAAAAGCCTGAAGCGCAATGAATATATAAAACGAGGGGGAGGAAGGAGTTGAAGGGGGGTAAAAGAGTCCTTAAAGTTTGTATGTATATGCCCGGTTCGATAGATCCTCCAGCCTCGTTTACTTCCGCAAGATATTTTCATCCCTTTTTTTTCCTCCTTTCCCATCATTTCTACCCGCGTCAATGAACCGCCGTTCGCTTACTCTGAGAGAAATATTCCCTGGCTATTCTCGTCCACTTCTGCCAAGGTATTTTGCATCTCAAGAAAGGCATCGAAATTGCAGCATTACGAAAAAAAAACTATTAGATACGTAATTTTTTATCGGTGGAAATACGTTTTCAAGAAATGTAGGCAACTCTCGCAAAAAGCATTTAAGGTGATTATGCAGTTCCACCCGGGAGCAGTCGATCAAATTTGGTTAAACGAAAATGTGAAAATGTGAATTATTTTCTTATCATACGTTCCATAGGTCCGGGAACATAAAAGGGTCGAACCTTCGCTTTGTTTTCGTTAATTTCACTTTACGTGTGGGGTAAAGGTAAATTCTTGGAAATTTGGGTTATGATAGTTTTTGATAGAATTTTTTTTCGATTTTTTAAAAATTATTTCATAAAATTGTGAAATGATTTTATGCTATTTATAAAAACTAATGAAATTCATAATATTATGAAATAATTTTAGGAATTTATGAAAACTAATGATATTCATAATTTGACTCTGTAATTTTCTATGTATAAACATACGAATCTAATTTGACTGAGTTAAGTACATTTCATAACTCTGGAAATATTCATCAAATACTATAATCACGAAGATTCAGGATCAAGCGATTGATTAAGCTAAACTACAAATAAGGACATAAATTTTCAACAATTTTCATGTCTCTATGTCAGTAACATAGAGCGAGGCGAACAAAATATTGCATTGCAAAAAACGTAAAATAAAGAAAAATAATAAATAGCAATGAATGATAAAAAAATATAAATCACCAAATAAAGTAATGAAAATTAAAAAATCAACAGAAGTTAAAAAAATAACAAACAACAAAATTATAAATAATTCATAAAACCTAAAACTGAAAATTAAATCAATAAACATACGAAAAAAATGTAAAAAATGAAAGAAATATAGTATTGACTGCAATGCATTTATGTTTTCCACCATAAAAATTATCAACAATGAACTTAAGTCCCGGGGAATG
Organism: Ophioninae sp. B BG-2022a; assembly: GCA_030522765.1. Classification (NCBI taxonomy): domain Eukaryota; kingdom Metazoa; phylum Arthropoda; class Insecta; order Hymenoptera; family Ichneumonidae; species Ophioninae sp. B BG-2022a. Next base: position 12,509 of record JAPYZJ010004282.1, on the reverse strand, counting down.
AAAAACGAATGACGAGTTCTCGATGGAACGTGGATTAATTTTTTCCTCGTGAGCCGTCACTAGATAATTAAGAGTCTCATTAGCATTTTCAAATCATCGTTGTTTCGATTCGTTTATTGTTTTTTACTTTTCGTCTGTATTTTTGTTTGAAAAAAAAACATACGAAAATGTCGCGAAGCTCCGGTTAATCAATTTGAATAATAATGGGGTGGATGTTGGGAGCGGGCTCGTTGTATATTCGCCGGGGTTATTGCGCGTTGTAGGCGTAATGGGAGAGATCGCGGATCGTCGAGTGCAACGGGAATGAGAGATGGGGAGCGACAGTGACAGGGATGTACAAAGAGGGGGACAAGGAGGGAAGAACGGGAAACACGACGACATGATAGGGATGGACAGACAGACAGATAGACAGGGAGAAAGACAGAAGCCAAAGAGAGGAAGAGAGAGAGAGAGAGAGAGCAAGTAGGCGTTATATTGTCGACAATCCGACAAGTAGCCTCGTATGTGCACTCGCTGTGCGTAGTGATGTCAACCCCTGGTCTAAAACCTGGATGACGGGACCTCACCAGAGTCCAGAACCTATAGGGCATGTCTATACTGCATCTGTGTCGAATTACATCGAAGCTTACAGAGAACCACGTTAAATGGAAATTGCGATGAGGGGGTGTCTGGTGTATACAGGGTGAGCCACGACCAGCTGAACACCCGAATATATCTCTCTACCCAAACAAACCTGTACGAACCCAATCGAACATCTGAGAGCATTTCTGTACCCAAACAAACGTCAAAAAAATCTAAACACACATTTTAATATCTTAAACCCAAATAAACGCGAATAAAACCAAACTAACCCAAACAAACCCAATCGAATATCTGAAAGCATTTCTGTACCCAAACAAACGTTAAAAAAAAACCCAAACACACATTTTAATATCTTTAAACCCAAACAGTCCCAAATAAACCGAAATAAACCCAATCGAACATCTGAAAGCATTTCTGTACCCAAACAAACCCAAACGAACGTTAAAAAAACCCAAACACACATTTTTATTACTTTCAACCCAAACTAACCCAAAGAAAGGTTTTAAAACCACCCAAACAAACCCAAATAAACCCAAACAAACCCAAAAAAAACCAAACAAACCCAATCGAACATCTGAAAGCATTTCTGTGGCCAAACAAACCCAAACAAACGTTTAAAAAACCCAAACACATATTTTATCTACTTTAAACCCAAACAAAGGTTTTAAAAAAACCCAAACACACATTTCAATATCTTTAAACCCAAACAAACCTCAATGAAGCCAAACGAGCCTAGACGAACACCTGCATTTTTCTGGGTCCAAACGAATCCAAAGAAACCCAAACAAACCCAAATAAAGGTTAAAAAAAAACCGAAACACACATTTTAATATCTTTAAACCCAAACAGACCTCAATGAAGCCAAACAAGGCTAGACGAAAACCTGTATTTTTCTGTGTCCAAACGAATCCAAACAAACACGAGAAAACCCAAACAAACCCGAACAAATTCTAACGTATCAGAAGAAGCACAGACCTGAATATATCTTTGCACCAAAGCAACATCCAACAGACACAAATAAATCTAATCGAGATGTTCTGGTGTTCCGTTTCTCGCGATATTACCCTGTACACGACAAACCAAGCTGCCAATCCGTTATATCTGCGAAGTGTCGTCTATCAGTATACCTGGCTCATCTTTCCCTACATGTAAGATCATCTTTCCCTACATGTACACGTAAATGCTAGAACCTATGAGGCTTTTCGATCAGAGCTTGCATTTCTCCAAACTCTGACCTGGATCACGAGATGTTGACTAGCCATGAATAGACAAAATGATTCTTTTCGTTTATCGACTCCACGTTCACTCCAAAAAAAAAAAGGAAAACTCAGACGTCTTTGCTAAATGGTTGAGTAAGTGCACTTCTATCGATGGAGGTCACGTTAATCGACCTGTGTTCATTTTGCAAGGCGCAATTGGGTCGTTGTTTCGATTACGCGACTACGTTTCGGATTCCTGTAGAACAACGCTCTCGTGTTCTCTCTCTCTCTCTCTCTCTCTCTCTAGTGTCCTGTTACGTTCCAACCATATCCCCTTACTCCGTAGGTAGTTTGGTACATCACCAACTGAATCCACTACCATGTGAACTTACGTGAGAAAGCTCAATCGGAGGCAAAAGCAGCTTAGAAATAAATGAGGCTGGTCTGAGCTTTTTCTGCATTAACCTCTTGAGAACCGCAACTTTTTTTTCAGGAATTTAAATGAAATCTATCAGCATCGACTAAATGGGTTACAAGATGTTCTGAAAAAATATCTATGTTGTAAATATTCTACAGATTCACTCAGAAGCTTAAATAAAAACTATCAGCATCGACTAAATGGGTTACGAAATGTTCTGAAAAAATTGAAAAAAAAATCTATGTTGTACATATACTACAGATTCACTCAGAAGGTTAAGCTTCTATACAAACTAATAAATACAATTACATCTACACACGGTCTGTTCGACAAGAACGCGAACGGTAAAAAACTAAAAAAAGGTTCGGGCGACGATATCGAATTGAAAAAAATATATATATATATATATATATAATACACGATGCACGTCGTAATCCAGAACCGACGCTGGTGGATGAAAGCTAGGATAGCGGATTGGGTGATCACTAAAGTTCAGCAGGGTCGGAAGGGGCTGATACTTGGATCGGTGACCGTTTAGCCGTGCTCTGGTTGACGCATCGACTACTGAGCGAGAGACCGATTTTTGTGAGGCCTTTAACTAAAATTCTATGCACCAAGGAATCAGATGAATAGGTACAGAGAATACCGGGTTTTCCGCAGTTTCCCTGTACCCTTGGCAAATGCGTAATAGTGTAGCGTAAGTCGTCTGTGGTCGCAACGGGGACTAGATTTCAGGTGGGATATTGAAAAGGTTGTTAAAAAAATGAGGGAGTAAAAAAGGAAGAAGAAGTAAAAAAAAGGAAGGAAGTTAAAAAATGAGGGAGTAGAAAAGGAAGAAGAAGTAAAAAAATGAGGGAGTAAAAAAGGAAGAAGAAGTAAAAAAAGAAAGGAAGTAAAAAAATGAAGGAGTAAAAAAGGAAGAAGAAGTAAAAAAATGAGGGAGTAAAAAAGGAAGGAAGTAAAAAAGGAAGAAGAAAAACGAGGAAAACAGTGGGGACGGATAAAAAGCCCAAAAACGCGTATCCTTGAGGAAGACATACAAAAAAAAAATATTATGTGATGCGTTGGAAGTAAATGGAATTGTATAGTGTGTTTGAATAGGAAGTGTTACATCCTACGATGTTAATTGTATAATAATGTTCTTTCGCCTGACATCTCCGAATCACGCTGTCCACTAATTTCACGCATAAGAAACAGAATATGTATGCACACTATTAGTCAACAAAGTATTTGCGGATTGCGCTTTCTGATATTACATTTTTAAAAGAAAAATAATACTTTTACCGATAACCTTATTGAATATTTGATTAGAAATATAATTACTGCGAGCTACTGTCGATACAAATAATTATTGTTAAGGGAGATACTAAAAAAAACTAACAGATAAAAACAAGAGACGTGTCTATACTTTTGGTCCCAATTTTTATATACTTAAAATGAGTCATTAATTGAAGTGTCCTATAAAAAGAAAAATACTGCCTGATAATACAATATTTTTATCGGAATACAAAAATGGTATATTCATATTAGATATACACGAGATAAATATATAAATTTGAATAATGTACATAAAAGACCGTGCAAATACTTTTTCCTTCAATACACAAGTCCATTAACGAGATTACACCGCGATAAGGAACGTTCGTTACAACCAAAGTTTCAAAAAGTTCGCGATGCTTATCACCCACGTTGGCAATCGCGATCGTTTATTTTCTTTTTTCCGCAAACTTTTTTTCTGTTGGAAATAAACTCTTCTGTGTGTGGGTGTGTAGGTGGATGCAATACATCGATCGTTGTTTATTATTCGCTCGTAGCTGAATATTGAGATATGGCCCTTTTTCAATTGAAGATAGAAAGTCATAGACGGAAAGTGGCGAACTGCGAGGGGCGGGGGAGGGGAGATTTATCATTGTGAAATTAAAAAATGCTGACCCATAACTGCGGGTTCGATCCTCATTTCGTATACTCGATCAGGCGACGATTTTTCGTCATTGTTGAAAAAAAAAAATCGTTCAGAGCTACAGCCATTCGTAATAATTCGCCCATCACGTTATTCTCGCAACAAATACAGCGTGACCATCGTTATTATTATTTTTTTTTTTTCATCTTTTTTTTTATACAATAAAATCCGATATCGTATTTCCCGTTTTCAGGGTGAAAATGCTAGCCCTCAGGCAGTGCTATTCAGTGCATATATATTTCAAGACTACGTACAACGTCGAAGTTTCAAAGCTTTCAATTTTTTACAAAAATGAAATTGGAAAAGCTACTTTTTTTTGTGAAACAAAAAATGTAGTCTGTCTTCTAATTTTTTAATATATTCTCGTTCATGATTTGCGATAATGGCTGATCAAGGGCTATCATTAATTGAGGTATTTTCGATAACACCCTTAATACTGTGGGACTATACGAATTTATATTTGTAAAAAACCTGAATAAATATATATGAATATACATATGTTGCTATGGAGAAAAAATGGACAAAAAATGGGCAAAAAAATGGGCAAAAAAATGGACAAAAAATGGGCAAAAAAATGGACAAAAAATGGGGAAAAAAATGAAATGGACACGAATATTCCTTTCTAAACTAAACGTGTCAATTATTCTCTATAACCTCTTCGTAGCAATCCTCGAGCCATAACTGTATATCTAATATGCCATATCTGTATCCATTGTCTCGGGGGAGTGCGAGACTTTACCCCTTTTCTGAGAGTTCCATGTCGCTCGTATATCCTTCCCCCTATATTCAGTGAGTTTTCTCCGTTTCTCGCATTGTCGTACTCGAGAAGTACAAGTTCCTCGCAATAAAGTTTGTAGCATAAATTTCGCTAAAACTGAGAGAAGATGGGAGACCCGGAATATATATATCTGTATATATACAGCCTTGGACAAAAGTATTAGGCTCCCTGTCATTTTTCTATCCGGACAAAAAATTAAATATTAAAAATTCGTGAAAATAAAAAAAAAACGTGACTGAAGCTCTCGGTGTGCTTTCGAAAAAGCTTATCACTAAAGGACGAGACCACTATTTTTCAAAGCCCACATCGCGATTTTGCAAAATGCGAAAATGTTGAAAGAACATCGTCTTCAATATGACGTACCAGCTACAACAATCTAAAAAATAAAAAAGCAACATTGAGCTCGCTTATTCGAAACACCGTTTCGTATATTTTTTTACGATTTTTTTGTCAATGAGATTCACCATTTTTCGTCCGAATGGAAAAAGTACAAGGTATAATAATACTTTTGGCAAATTCTGTACATATTTGTGTACATATATAATAAAAGCATTTTTAAAAAGTGATTTAGAAAATGTACGATTTAAATGGCCATCGTAATTTATAGACACTCGTTCCCTTGCAGGTAAATTAAATCACCTTAAATAAATCGAAAGCTTTACCTTCAGATCAATCCAATTAATAGGTCATTTGATTGGGCTATTCAGTCGTGCATCAACTGTATCATTAACCAGTTGGCAGAAGGGCTGATACCGATTCCAGGGGAGTGACAGCAAAGAGTTAAAATACGAAATTTCAGCAAATAAAAAAAAGCAATAATCATACACGGATACCGGAAATTCCACGTTTTCAATGATAAATTCCAACGTCATTTTTCCTCCTTTGTTAAATCTTATTTTTTACCGTGAAAAATTTATACTGAATTTTTTTCTCCTCGTGCCAATTCATTCTTCAGTCTTAGTAGTAGTTTGGGTTTGTTTGGGTTGCGCACGTGAAAACAACATTTTTTTATTTTGCTTTGCTTCGAGCAGATATTGCAGGGTTTCACGGTTGAAGGTCGTTCGATAATAGGTCAAGGTCATCCGAACGAAACTTTATTATGTGGCAGTCCCAATATTTAACGATATTTCGAATACATTAAAATCCCGATGATCCATAGGTACTCGTACATACGAGGATTACGAGGAAGCAGGAAACTCGAGGGTGCAACGTTGGATAATATACACGTTTGTTCAAGACAAACCGAGAGGGGAGTACATACACACGCGAAATACGTTCGTAACTGCTAAAGCCTGAATAGTTGCTTGAGACCTCGAGAATGCATTTCTCTCGCCTACATTGTCGTCTCTACCAACCCGACGTCACACGCCTCATGTGTGTATCTCCGTTATACAGGGTGTTTGGCGCATGGAACGAAAAAATTTTTTGGGGCTCAGGGGAGGGTATGAGCTAATTTTTACCCATTTACCCAATGTCCTAAGTTTTACTGTAATCGAGATACGATTTTTTTTTTGTTTTTTAAAATGACCTAAATTATCGTCTTTAAAACGTCAAGGTCATAGGGCATATCATTGGAAAGGGTATTAAGTAGAGATTTTTTTTTATTAAATAAAGTTCAAAAGGAGTTGTAGTTTTTTGTATATTAATTTTTTAATTATATTATTTTCATACAAGATTACAGTTTTAAGAGTTTGGAAGCTTGAAAAGACTTTTTTTATATCTATGCTATGAATTTATAATTTATTTAGAATAATCATACATTAGAGAATGCAATAAAAGTTATTTGGTGCAAATATGACTACAAACTAAAAAGTTATAACGTTTTAAAGACGATATAACTTCGACTGTTCAAAAGGACTTGTAGTTTTTTGTATAATAATTTTTTTAATCTTATAAATTTCATACAAGATTACATTGTTAAGAGTTTGGAAGCTCGAAAAGACATTTTTTTATATCTATATATAAATATAGATATAAAATATCTATATTTATATATATTTTTTATATTTATATATATTTTATATCTATATATTTTTATATCTATAATTTATTTAGAATAATCATACATTAGAGAATGCAATAAAAGTTATTTGGTGCAAATACAACTACAAACTAAAAAGTTATCACGTTTTGAAGACGATAATTCAGGTAATTTTAAAAAACAACAAAAATCGTATCTCGATTACAGTGACACTTAGGAAATGGAGTCAATGGGTGAAAACTAGCTCATGCCCTCACCTAACCCCCAAAACAATTTTGTCGCTCCATGCGCCAAACACCCTGTATATGTATATGTATAAACACAACTAGGCACACAACCCGTAAAGCAACAGAAGCGAAACAAGCGCCAGTCAGAACTGAATTTGCTGAATAAATTTATCGTGTTAGAGCAAAAGTGAGAACACCCCTTGAGCAGGATTCCCTTACACTCATGGTTCGATATTGCGAGCCCTTTGTAAAGGGCCTTCTCATTTTCTCCCTTTCGTGACTCCTCGTCAATATCCCCTCGTGCTCGATGTTTTTACGCGATTCGTTTGCCTGTTACGAAACTTCGTTTCAAAGGAAAAATATGAGAAAAAGAGATGAAGAACTTTGAATGTCCCTTATACAAGTTTTAAAGAAAAGGTATTCCTAAAATTTGACTTGTCATTTCCTTTCGTACAGTTCAGAAAAGTTGGTTAAAACTTCAGAAAAAAAACGAGTTTTTTTCGATCGGAATTTTTATTCTCGGGATTTTTAGTTCCCCTAGCCTCATACTCGCAGGAAAATGAATGTGAAATTAATGGTGACTTCATAGGTATTTCAACTTCGAGGACGATCCTTCGAAAAGCCGGAAGCTCTGACGGTTAATATTACACGATTCAAACCACCCCCGATATGTCTAGGGTCTTTTCGAAGGGAATCATAAAAATGTGGGAAACAGGAAAATCTCTCCTCGAGGCTTAACTGTGTCTGCATTCGTTCACGTCGACTGTCATTCGCGGATGCACCTGCCATTATCTTAATTAAACGTCACGGTACGAATGTAACTACTTTGATAGCCAGCGCATCCCACTGATGACGGCAGAAGAGAGAGGGGATGGGACAAAAGCGAGACGAGCGAACTCGAAGCTTTTCCGGTTTTTCTCGCCTGCAAACATAACCTCTCTCATCGCTACGATACCAGCTCGATGTAGGGCTTTTAGCAGAGCTTGGCAACACCATTGAGACCCCCTGGCAAAGTTCTCTCCGAATCCTCGAAGAATTTTAGGGACTAGGTATTCAATCGTAGAGATTCAAATTTTGGCTCCTTTTTTAAATCAAGTTCCGAAATTTATAAAAAAAAATCTAAAAAATATTTTCGCTGCCATTTCTTTTTGTAATCTAGACGTATGATGGAGTATTCGAGAACTCGTAAGAAAAATTGTGTTATGAAAGAAAAAATGAGAAACAATATCTTTTTAATGATTTTCTTGTTTCAACACAGTTGCTTCTTTTTTTTATTACGATTTTTTGCAACTTTTCGAATCATCGACGAAAAGAATATTTAAAAATGGACAGTGAAGATATGTTTTTTTAAAATAGATTTCAAAGCGGACAAAAAATTAAAATCTTCAGGTTAGAATAGTCCACCAAATTCTACGAAGATTCGAACAGAACAGAAAAATAAATAACTTTACTAAATAAAAAAAAGTTCATCGTGGAGTACAAAAAAATACGAAAAAAAAATGTATTCGATTGATACGATTCCAAAGTTACTAGATTATTTCTGTTTGACCAATTGGAAAAATTAATCGAGTGGATACGTAATTTTTCCAATAGAAATGAAGGTCCGTTTCAGTGGAATGGACCCGAGCCAACACTCGGATAGGTGACCGGCTTCAAACACATGAGAATCTTTCGATTTCTCTTAGAATGAGAACAAGGAACGCTCTTTTTGTCGGAAACGTCGCGAATGGAGAGCAAAGAATTCCTTGGAAGTCGCGAATCTTCCGCGGAGAAAATTGGCTACGTGGCGGGGTGAAGATCGCGCGGGAAACGTATAACTCGTGTGAACTGCTATTTGTCTTCCATCATCGCCAGGTGAGAGCAAAAGAAGCGTCTGCCCGCGACAAACGCCCGCCTTTTCCCCGGGCTTTGTACGCGTATAATACCCGTCCATTTTTTTTTCTTCTTTTCTTTCCAAGACTCTCGAGAAATTGCAAAAAATGTCATGAAAAAAATTGACAAAAAAATGATTAAAGCATAACGCTGCTACGAGGGAAAATCAAGGAAAAATTAATGGACGTGGGTGGCGTTGAATTTTTGAGAATTTTGAGCGTGGCGTTTTATTTTTGAGAATTTTGAGCGTGGCGTTTTATTTTTGAGAATTTTGAACGTGGCGTTTTATTTTTGAGAATTTTGAGCGTGGCGTTTTATTTTTGAGAATTTTGACCGTAGCGTTTTATTTTTGAGAATTTCAACGATCGACAAGCAAATTCGTGAGCTGGACGTCAATGCGACCCAAACAAACCCAAACAAATGTACGCGTTGAATTAATTGCTCGACGAATTAAGTCTGGATTATTGTGACGTGCTTTTTCTTTTGCTCTGATACATGCCAGAATTTAAACGTAAACCGAAATGAAATATCAAATTATCATGGTCGCAGCTTTTCTTCCTGCTTGTATTTTTTTTCGATATTTTCAAGAATCAATGGAAAAACGAGTGACAACCCTTATTTCATAGGACTTTATACATTGTTCGTAAAATTAATATGACGGACTTTTCGCCATTCTCCCAGATATACATTTTTAAAAATCAAACTGATTTTTGAGAATTGAATTTTTGCATGCAAAATGATTTTTTCTTTAAAAAAATTTTTTTTTTCTATGTTTTACTGTTTTTTTAAATTCCAATATTTCCCAATTGAATTGTGGAAATCACATTCCTCAATTGATAATACTGCATCAATTGTTCGAAAAAAAAATCAAAATTGGTGTGACGTGCTTTTTGACTCGTTCTTACGCAAAGAAAAATAAAGGAAAAGAACGAGAACAAGAAAATAAATTATAAGGGTCTCGGCTTTTCCTTCCTTGACTGGATGGAATGGCCCCATCGGTGTGTATCGATATATCTATATACAGGGTGTGGCCTAAGTAATGAATAACCTTGTATTGTCGGATAGGGGACCTTAAGCCCTATCTAAAAAAAAAATAACGAACTCCCTCTGACTCAACTACTCTTCGTGATAATTTTTACAGATAAAAAAAGGAATTTTTACAGTCAACTACAGACTGTAAAAATCCTTTTTTTTAATGAATGGTGGCCGATAAAGTGAACAGAAAAAGTAAATTTCCTAAAAATTAAAAAAAAAATTATCACAAAGAGTAGTTGAGTCAGAGGGGGTTCGTAATTTTTTTTTACATAGGGCTTAAGGTCCCCTATCCGACAATACAAGGTTATCCATAACTTACGCCACACCCTGTATATATGGATCGTATTTGATGCAGTTTCGCTCTCGAATACGGTTACAAGATAGGTGAGATGCGGTCATGAGACGGGTAAAACGATGAAGAGAGTAAAAAAGGGCAGAAAATATATGTTTTAAAAAAAAATAAGAAGGAAAAGAAAAGGAAGAAAATAATAGTGTGAAGCTGACGGGCTGTCGGAGAGGCAAAGAAGTGAATGTGCTCTATGTATATAAGTGTAGTTCTAACGATCGCAAAAGAATTTTCCAAGACTTTGTTCGGACGTTCCGTCTTTTTCCCTCTTTTGAAGCCGCGACTTTTAGATTTTCTTCCTTACTCTCTCGCTTCCTCTTTTCCTTTTCTCGCCCTCTCTCCAGCTTCCTTCCGTTTTCACTCCATCTTTCGGTCCATCACGGGAACTATTGTGGGAGGTGGCATCACTTTCAGCTGTCCCTAGCAGAGAAAACCCGAACGTCGCCTTCTTACTCGTGATCCCTTTTGAATGTCTTCACTACCTCTCACCATCTCTCTTTACCGTGGTATATTTTCCTCTGCCTTTCGTCCTCGTCTTTTCTCGCTCCCTTTTTTTTTCCTTTTAACCGTTAGACAGATGCTGGAAAGAATTTATAAAAGACGAATGGATTACGCGGAGATCACTCGACTTGAAACAACGAGGGTCAACTTTTTTAAATAGACCCGGAAAAAACCACCGTGAAGTGTGTGTAATGTGAAACAAAAGTTCGATCAAAGTATCGCTTATAATTTTTTTTCTGTACAGGTTATTTATTTTATTGGGTTCCAACGATTCAGATTTAAACGTCGTGAAGTACGTGAAGTACCTACTGTTCCAAGTACCTGTTCGAACGTACTCGAATAAACAAATCCATATGAATGTACTCAAACAAAACCAAATACAGATACACAAACCCTATCGAACCAGCAAATTTTTTCACGGTTGTGTGATACTATTTTTGTAAGAAAAAAAAATTAATTTTGAATTTCACGGCAAATTGAAACGCACTTTCAAAAAAAAATTTGTAAGCCATTAGAAGATGAGGTAAATTATAAAATAATTGACGCATAAAACATCCTTTGTTCACTTAAAATCAATTGTACCAAAGCTATACATTGCCCATGAAGATAATCTACGTGAATTTTCGTTAAGATTATTTTCATGAGTATTCGATGAGATAAAAGATTCCGTTGCACTTATTTTTTTTTCAAATAACCTCGATATCAGATAAAATCTTTCAAAGAAACTTGAACTCCGGCTTATCACTGTGGTCCTCCAGTTGGAAAAATATTCTAGAAAATCTAACAATTCCGCCAATTCTAGAGAATGAAAAAAGTGTGAATCAAAAAAAAAAAATAGAAAAGAAAAATAGAATCATAGCCAATCGTCGAATCTTCCTGCCAATCATGACCAATCAATAGTCAAATTTCCGGAATATCTCATTGCGACAACTGCGTCGCCGGAAGCTTCACTCTTCTTCCGCAAAGTATTAAATTCGCTCCTTCCATAATCTTCTTCGATCGCGAACTTCCAGCCACCCCGGAGTTCGAAGATTTTCTTTTACGATCGAAAAAAAAACAGAAAAAAAAAAACAGAAAAAAGCGAGGTGCGGAAAATTCTGCCTGCGATGAAATATCGTCTTTCATTATTCTCTCTATTAAGGGACGTCTGAAAATTATTCCTCCGCTTGGTCGCTTGCGTCATCGGGGTGGAGACGGCTGTTCCACCTGCCCTCGTCTCATACTTTTTTGTACGGGTCTTATGCACCAACGAGTGCGTCTTACGTTATTAAAAGCTCGAGAGTCTTGCGATATATACATAAATGATACTTATCTCCGGTAATTGCCGCACGGTGAAACTGACTGCTCTCGGGCAAATTTCGAGGAACGATTTTCTTGAGAAGACACTCGTACATGTAATATATATGAAGGACATCTTCACTTTAGGATGGCCCTCTTAAGGTCCCTTCCTCCTCCTCCCACTTTTTCCTCTCCTTTTAGCTTCGGCGTCTCCCTGCTTCCGCTGTGTACCTTATTTGGGTCGTTCTTCTTTTTAACCTACGATAAAACGACGTTTTTCTGTTTTTTTTTTTTTTTTTTTTTTTTTTTTTTTTTTTTTTTTTTTTTTTTTT
>JAPYZJ010004281.1:0-14019 GCA_030522765.1 Ophioninae sp. B BG-2022a | reverse complement strand
TATTAAAAAAAAACTCCTTACAAGATCTTGTTCAAACCAATTGTCGGTGGAAGTTTGCATAGTAATGTACATCATATATTTTTTTAAATTTTATCATTCATTTATTTTAGAAGTTACAGGGGGGGGGGGGGGGGAAGGACACGCATTTTACCGGTTTTTAAGCGTCTATCGCGCAAACTATTCAGTTTAGAAAAAAATTGAGTTGGAAACTTCCATATCATTTTTAAGGAACTATCCATAGATACCTCACACGTATGGGTTTGATGAAATAAAAAATTTTGAGTTTCAGTTTTAAGTATGGGGGACCCCGTTAAAAATTTTTTCTTACTATTTTTCTATGAAAATCTTAATGCGGTTCACGCTATATATTTACTCACTAAGTTTCAACAGTATAGCTCTTATAGTTTCGGGAAAAAGTGGCTGTGACATACGGACGGGCAGACAGACAGACAGACAGACAGACGGACAGACGGACAGACGGACGGACGGCCAGCCAGCCAGCCAGCCAGCCAGATAGACAGATAGACAGATAGACAGATAGACAGATAGACAGATAGACAGATAGACAGATAGACAGATAGACAGATAGGCAGATAGACAGATAGACAGATAGATAGATAGACAGATAAACAGATAGACAAACAGATAGACATGACGAATCTATAAGGGTTCCGTTTTTGCCATTTGGCTACGGAACCCTAAAAACGATTATTGTCATACAACAGGAACTGGATTTTTTTGTTTCAGCCCGCCCCCGCCCTCCAGAAGGGCAGTTTCCGGTGAACAGAAATCGTTGCATTTTGTTCGTGAACTCCTTTTGGTCCACGAACGTGATATCAGCAATAAAATATAAACGATTATTGCGATACCAATAAAAATGGATTGTTTTCAAAATTTCAGCCTCATCCCCCTTAGAAGGGGGGTTTTCGGTGGACGCGAATCGTCGCTTTTTTTTTTCGCGAACTCCTTTTGGTTCACGAAAACGATATCACTAATAAACAACAACGATTATTGCCATACCGCCGGATCTGGATTTTATTTGATATTTCGGCACCCCTCCCACAGAAGGGTAGTTTCCGGTAGACATTATATTATCATATTATTAGATGATTTATTATATTAGAACATTATTATCTTATTATATAATTATATTATTTACATAATACATTTCTTAAGGCAAGCATGGTGTGATTGTGTGCATGCATGAGGATGCACGAGTGCACACGCGCGTGTGCGTATCGTGGACATTCGCCACGTTTCGAGCGCGATCTGGACTCGGGTTCTGAAAGTACGCTACGCGGTTTCGTCCGAACACATCGTCAAACGCCAAAGCGCGGATTTTGACGATTCGGATTAGTCAGCTGATAATGTCAGTTGATACCATCTTAGATATGCAAGTTCAGGATATCCGCGTCAAACTTGCGCCGGAACGCAGAATTTGAAGCGTGATTTGACGTTCAATGCATCGTCTGCTGTAAATTTCTGACAGTTTGGGTACGCAAATGGTGAGCGCGGGTGTCGATGCCGAAACGGGCTGTTTGGCGCGTTATTTAACATTTCGGGTTTGAAGAAAATATCAGCTGTAATCTGCTATCTTGAATATGAAAATTTAGAGCGCACGACACAACTTTTCGCCGAAATGCGAAGTTTAACGTTTCGTGCGTCGTCTGCTATGATCTTCAACCATTTATGATACGCGAAGTCAACCATGCGCCGAAACGCACAGTTTGACGCATTAATTTGTCGTTTCGCGTATCATCTGGGATAATTTTCGGCCATTTTGATCATGCCAGTTCAGAGCACGCGCTTTATCGCGCCTTCACGCGTTCGGCCAAAACGCAGGAACGGAACTTCGGGAACGACGACTTAAAAATGTCCTCATTAAGAAAAATAAAATGAAGATTGATAAAGACTTTTCGTAAGGCAGCAATTTGGTTCTTCGACAACGCGGCAACGATACTTCCCGAAGGATTAGTTGCATATTTTTTAATTATCAAAGATAAAAGATTTGCTTGGGTTGGTTCTGAGGAACTCGTGAGAAACATCGTCTGGGAAACAAACATAACATGGATGATCGTGAGGGTTCTATGGGCCTCGGTTGGTGAACGCTGATGACATAGACCCATGCCCATCACCGATTTTATCTTACGTCCGGTCAAATTGTCTCGAGGAGTCCCACAACGCTACGAGAACGAATGCGGGAGCATTATCTGATGAACAAAAATAAAATCGATGGTCATGGGAGTTCTAGGGGCCTCGGTCGATCGTCGCTGATGGCATAAACCCGAGTCCATCACCAATTTCATCTTATTTTCGGTCAAATTGACTCGAGAAGTCTCACGACGCTTCGAGAACGATTCCGGGAGCATTGCCTGATAAACAAAGATAAAATCTCGATGGTCGTGGGGGTTATATGGGCCTCAGTTGGTCATCGGTGATGGCATAGACTCGAGTCCGTCACCGACCTTATCTTACTTCCGGTCAAATTGACTCGAGAAGTCTCACGACGCTGCGAGAATGATTCCAGGAGCATTATCTGATAAACATAGATAAAAGCGATGGTCGAGGATGTTCGATGGGCCTCGGTTCGTCATCGCTGATGGCATAGACTCGAGTCCATCACCGATTTTATGTTACTTCCGGTCAAACTGACGTGAGAAGTCTCACGAGGGTGCGAGAACAATTCCGGGAGCATTATCTGATAAGCGAAGATAAAATCGATGTTTGTGTGGGTTCTAGGGGCCTTGTTTGGTCATCGCTAATGGCATAGACACGTGTCTATCACCGACTTTATCTTATTCGAGGATGATTACAGGCGCATTTGTTAAAAAACAAAGGTAAAAGCTACAAATGTGATGATTCTGGTGGACCCTCATGGACATTGCTAATACGTTGGCATCGAGTTCTTTTCTGCTCTTACCTTTATTGCTATCAAATTGCATGAAAAACAAAGACGACGAT
This sequence comes from Ophioninae sp. B BG-2022a, assembly GCA_030522765.1. NCBI lineage: Eukaryota > Metazoa > Arthropoda > Insecta > Hymenoptera > Ichneumonidae > Ophioninae sp. B BG-2022a. The sequence continues at coordinate 11,058 of JAPYZJ010004281.1, read as the reverse complement.
TTGCGAATCATAACAGGCGGATTTGTTAATAAGCACAGGTAAAAGCAATAAGTGTCGATTCTGGGGGAGACGATAGGACATGGCTGATATGATGGCATCGAGTTCTTCCCTGCTTTTACCTTCCTTTATGTCATATCGCACCAAATACAATGACGACGATTCGAGGATGATTACAGGCCCATTTGTTAATAAAAAAAGGTAAAAGCTATAACTGTGATGATTCTGGGGGACCCGAGTGGACATTGCTAATACGTCGGCATCGAGTTCTTCTCTGCCTTTACCTTTATTTCTGTCATATCGCACCAAATACAATGACGACGATTCGAGGATAATTACTGGCGCATTTGTTCATAAACAAAGATCACAGCAATAATTGTGTTGATTCTGGGGGACCCAAATGCACATTGGCAATGTCACGGCATCCAGTTCTTCTCTGCGTTTATCCTTATTTATGTCATATAGCATCAAATAAAATGTCGACTATTTGCGGATGATAACAGGCGCCTTTGTTATTTAAAACAGGTAAAAGCAATAATTATGATCGTTATGGTGGGCCTGAATGGATATTGCTAATATGACAGCATCGAGTTCTGCTAGTCATGACAGTCATTTTACCAGTGCATTAATATTTTTACCGCGAATCGACCGAAGGTAGGCTTAAAGGATAAAGCATCTCGGTGATGTCATATAGGAAATGTTTCATCGACTCTCAAGAACGCTGTATCATAGCTTTCATTTTGGTCGATGACCAAATGCCCTTGAAGTGATTTTATGATCGCGTTCATATTTTTCTTATGCAAAATTACCGAAGGTAAACTTTATTCAGAGAGAATCTCGGCCCCTCCTTATTCGGAATGACCTAGAGTATCTCCGAATCTCGTCATCGTCATTGCTTTTACCTTGGTTTATGACTAAACGCTCTTGTAGTCATTTCACTTCCGCGTTTATATTTTTTTGCAAAGTGACCGAAGGTCGGGTGAATGCAGAGAGACTCGCCGACCCGTAATTTCGGGAAGGTCTCGTCAAACCTCCGACACACTTCATCATCATTGCTTTTACTAATGGTATTTAACAAATGCGGATGCAATCGTCCTCCGAGCGTTATAACCAATTTTGACGCAAAATGACCGAAGGGCCGTCAAAAGCAGAGAAATTCTTGGTGCCGTCTTATCCTTTCGCTTGCATTCAATCCGCCAAAAGCTTCATCGACAATGCTTTCAGATTATCAATTATCAAATGTGTCTGTACTTGTTTTACGATCGTAGATATAGTTTTTAATGTTAAATCACCGAAAGTGATGTAAAACACGAAAACATCTCCATGCGGTAATATGCGTAATGTCCCATCGGATCCCCGAATCACTTCAATATCATCACTCTTCCGTTCGATAATTAACGAAACAACCTCCGAGAGTCGTAATTAATGTGGTTGCCAAATCTCCGATTGTACAATGGATGCAGATTCAATCTTGCCATGAACCAAAAAATGTCCCATCGAATCCGCTTACGGGGAGCCGCACAACCTCCACCTCACGCCGCGTCTGCCGATTATGTTGATATCTTAAACGGTTCTTCAGAATTTAATGAAATTTGACCAGACAATGTTAAAATGATAGACGACCGGCTGTTTCCTCCCCAAATTTCCAAAATCGAAAAAAAATTTACAGATTATATTACCAATCGAGCTCCGTAATGGAAATTATGACAAGTAAAAAGTTTGGTTGATATCACGACTTGCAAGGAAGAAGAGCTGTGTAGCCATATTCAAAACACGCATCAAAATGCGTGTTTTGAATATGGCTACAATGTCCCAGAGGACCTCAACCATTTGATTCTGTGGCAAAAGAGAAGGGTACCCCCTCCCTCAATGAGAAATCCACTGTGGTATTATCTTTTATTTCGATACATTTTTTATCAAACTTAATAGTTTTTCTGATGCTGCCGAGGGTCCGGATGGAGGAAAACCTGTAAACTAAAGAAAAATCTGGTTCAAATATATTTCTATCTTCCATCCCGTAGAGAATAATTTCATAACAAATTTTATAAATGATTAGAAATCGCAGATACATTTAACAGCTATAAAAGATGTTTGTATTCACCTCTTCTACATCAACCCTCATCATGAGGGAACAGGTTTCCCTGTTTTTTTTTTGTTTAGTTTCGTTTTTAAAAATTAAAAAAAACCACATTTCAAAATGTTTAATTATGTTAGAATATTAAATTACAGCTCAAAAATGTTTCTATATAAGTACCCTGGCAGGATGACGGAAGTGTCGCTGCGATCTAAAATGAACCGTCGCGTTGCTCGGCCAACTTCTTCTAAACTGTGACTGAAAAAAAAGTTACCAACTAGTACTTTTTATGTACATACTTGAGTAAAATTAACTTATCATAGGCCATGATTATCGAAAGAAATCTCCGAATAACCGTAGTCATGCGACACTAACGGCATCAACATTTTTTAAATAAAAATAAGTCGATACATTGGTTAGTTACCTATAAATTTCATGGACTCAAAATGGACTCAAAACTTACCGGCCACACGGGGTGACTAGTTACCCCAGGCTTAAACAAAGTGGAATTAAAGGTCTTAAAACTTTCAAATTAATACAACTAAAGGCATCTGCCGGTGACAGACAGGTGTAAGTTGTGATTTCACTACATAGTAAGTAAAAAAAAATGCATGGTGGCGTTTCGAGCGCTCGTTTTATCGGCCGGGGGTAACTAGTTACCCCAGCGTGGCCGTAAGCGCATTTCAGTAAAAGTATTTTTTTTTAATTGTAATCGACGTATTGTAGTCCCAAACGATAAGATAAAGGTAAGTTTTTCATTTTTAGTGAAAACAAATTTTTTTAATTTCAGTTGTTATCAAATCTAGTATATTTATGTAAAATATGAATTTTTTACCGAATATATCTTGAGTACTTTCATTGTATTTTTTTTTAATTTATCATGAAGGTAATATTTTTTCACGTTTATAATCATAAATATGTATTTTTAATCTAATAAAATGCAAAAGAAGCCAATTTCATTATTTGTAATTTCTTTCATTTTTGCTTCCAGTAATTTTGCAAAATAAATATACTTTTTTAATAATTGGTGGATACTGTTATTTTTTTGTGGTAGTAGTATATATTGTGCGGACTAGCCTGCAGTTATAATCATTAATATTACAAAATGGCGGAGTAGTGAATTTCTTACCAAAAGAAGCCATTTTTCCGGAGTTTTGACGGATATGACCAGTTTTTCGAACGCCATCTATAAATTAACCAGGTTAAACCACTACAAAATTTGAAGAACTCGTCAACGAACAAGACCCAATGAGGTAAATTCCTCAAAACATGCACACAGCAGTCCAACCGGGTTTTTCAGCGTGGGGTAATGAGTTACTCCATGTGGCCGCAATGAGGCCTGGGTGAGGAGTGACCAGTAAGGGTTAAATGAATATTTAGATATCAATAGGCTGATAATCCGTTTGGGACAGAAATGTCATACGACACTACAGAGAATTAAACATGATATCGTAAATTCACTTAGAATTTAGATGTTTCCGAAACTTCTCGGTGGATCGCGTGAATTTTAACGGATTTGGCAATGGTTTTACCATGTCGGGTAATGAAGTTCCGGATATAATTTTGGCGTTTCGGAATGGGCAACATAATAAATACTTCCGAACAAATCTTCCTTGCTTTGCAGCCGAAATATTTGTCTAATCCGATCCGTCCTCTTCACTCATGCTTACAACGATCCTTCCCAACATTTCGTCATTCCAAAGAATGTTTTTGTGAAATTTTTTAGGTTTTGTCGCGATGTACGTCGTAGCGCCCGAAGCCATAATTGACAGTGAAAAATGTGTATCGGGAAAACGACTTTCGCTTGTTAACGTCATTAACATGAATTGAGCTTAAGACGCGGCTTCCGCTCGTATGTCCATTTGGGACGCCCAGAATCAACACAATCATTGCTTATACCTTTTTTTATTAACAAATGCGCCTACAATCATGCCTAAATCGTCGTCATTGCATTTGATGCGATACAACAGAAAAAAGGTATAAGCGAAGAAGAATTCGATGCCGACGTATCAGGCATGTCAAATTAATTCCCCGGGGCCGACATAATCACTGCTTTTACCGTTTTTTTATTAACAAATGCGCCTGCAATCATCTGCAAATAGTAAATTTTGATGTAGATTTTTATTCAAATCGAAACATTAAATAACGTCTAAAATAAGAGATAATCGCTCGCCGTCTCGAATCATGATTTTGCACATCCAAAATGGCAGACAATCACGGCTGGCGATATCACGTAATATTACATCACGTGTCAAACATTCCTTTTTGACAAATCTTCGACACCCGCGCCCACCATTTGCGTACCCAAACTGTCAGAAATTAATAGCAGCCGATTGATGAAACGTCAAATCATGCGTCAAATTTAGCGTTTCGCGAAGGTTTCACGCGTGTGCGCTAAATTTGCATATTCAAGATGTTATCAGCTGACAATATCAGCTGACTAATCCAAAACGTCAAATTCCGCGTTTTGACGTTTGACGATGCGTTCAGAGCGAACCGCGTAGTGTACTCTCTGAACCCGAGTTCAGATCATTCCGTCAAATTCTGCGTTTCGGCGCAAGTTTGACTGGGGGACCCTGAACTTGCATATCAAAGATGGCATCAACTGAAATTATCAGCTAAATATTGCGAAACGTCAAATTCCGACTTTTGACGTTTGACGACGCGTTCGGAGCGAACCGCGTAGCGTGCTCTCCGAACCCTAGTTCAAATCATTACGTTCAATTCTGCGTTTCGGCGCAAGTTTGACGCGGGTATCCTGAACTTTCATATCAAAGATGGCATCAACTGACATCATCAGCTGACTAATGCGAAACGTCAAATTCCGTGTTTTGACGTTTGACGATGCATTCGGAGCGAACCGCGTAGCGTGCTCTCTGAACCCGAGTTCAGATCATTCTCTGCAATGGACTCGAATGGATGCGAATTCAGATCCCTCAGCTCATTCGCGTGTCAAGGGGTTCTCAACCAGCTTCTTGTGACAGCCGAACATTCCGAATTTGCAGCTGTGGCTAGGACATCCCATAGCACGATCGCGTTTGACTTACATCGCTTGTTCCACTTAAATTGCCACTTTACAGCGTATGTTTAACAATTTTTGCCACCATAACAGCTGCGGCAAATCAACTTGTCGGGGTGCTTTGTATTCGGAATTAAAAATCTTCAATCTCATGCGCTCAAAATGTATTTTCCGTTTTTTTTCGCAATGTCTTCTTGTTTCTGGCGTACATTTTTAAAGACAAAAATCTGCCGTATTTTTTTTTTCAAAGAAGGCTTGAGGAACCATTCAAAATAATATTTTTTTCAGACCCAAAATCTTCGAGCAAGACCCTTAAAAAAACATGGCACATTATAAAAGTCACCCTGTAGACTCGAGTCCATGACTGATTTCATCGTACTTCTGGTCAAATTGACTCGAGAAATCTCACGACGCTGCGAGAACGATTCCGGTCGCATTATGTGATAAACAAAGATAAAATCGGTGGTCGTGGGCGTTCTAGAGGCCTCGGGCGGTCATCGCTGATGGCATAGAACCGAGTCCATCACCGATTTCATCTTATTTCCGGTCAAATTGACTCGAGAACTCTCACGACGCTGTGATAAATATTCCGGTCGCAATGTCTGATAAACAAAGCTAAAATCGATGGTCATGGAAATTCTATGGGCCTCTGTTGGTCATCGCTGATGGCATAGGCTTGAGTCCATCGCAGATTTCATCTTACTTCCGGTCAAATTTACTCGAGAAGTCTCACGACGGTGCGATAACGATTCCGGTTGAATTATCTAATAAACAAAGATAAAATTTCATATGACCGAAAATGACCGAAGGTAAGCTGAAAGGAGAGAGCATCTTGGTGATATCATGTAGAAAATGTCCCATCGAATCCCAACAACGCGTTATCATAGCTTTTACTTTGGTCGATGACCAATTGCGCTTGTAGTCATTTTATGATTGCGTTCATACTTTTCTCATGCAAAATTGCCGAAGGTAAGCCTTATTCAGAGAGAATCTCGGTGCCTTCTTATTTGGAATAGCCTAGCGCATCACCGAATCTCGCCATCATCATAGCGAGATAAGGGCCCGAGGTGGAAATACCCGTTATTAAACCGATAATTCAGAGCAAACTTTTTCTTTATATCAACAAATCGCAAATTTCTATTTTTCGTATAAAAACCTACATAGTCGATTTTTGTTAGATTTCTCTTGATTAAATCATTTGACAACGTACACATGTTACATTTGTTTTCGTAGAGGTTTACCTAATGTAATATTCCAATAGAATTAATTAAATTACCATAGAATTTTGAAGAATGTGACGAAATATAGGTGGTCGGTTAAATGTGCCCCTGAGTGTACTTTAACAAAATGTCGCTACAACAAGGAATGAAAAGAATACATGGCCGTCGAATACCGGTACGGCTCTTCCACAGTTTCCCCGTACTATTGGCAAGTTGCTGTGGGCGCAGCCAACGTAGCGCTGACAAGTTTGTACAAATTACAGTAGATTTTGTAATGTTCTTCCTAGCGGCAATGGCGAAGTGTCGGCGGGCGATCGAGGAGACACTTTAAGAATCAGAGTTTCCCGATCATTCAAGAACAATCGCGCGAGAGACACTCATCCAGCAAACAATTCACATATTTTTGTCATAAAATAGCTTGCGTACTCTTTTTCTAATTGTCTGCACAAACGGTACGTGTGTGTATGTGTGGTAGAAAGGGAAATACAATAAAAACATTTGACTATTAAAAACCCGACTCGCTCGAAAATCGTGCGATCGGTTACATTTTACCAGATTTTTTATTTTTTTTCACAATAAGTACATCAGGAAAATCATTCGATTACTATCGAATCATCCGCGATTCTTCCGCAAAGTGCGCGGTTCTCGCTTGTTCGTTACGACAATCGGTTATTCGCGAATCGTGAAGTCATCGGGCGGCGATCGCATCGCGCGGGTTCGAGCTAATCATCCGCATTTTAAGTATTCATCACTAGGAGAATGTCGCTCGTTAACCTCCGCCCATGCTCCTACGTGCCTTTGAATGACAAACCTCAAACCAATCGCTGTCTACAACATCAGCATGTAGTGAATTGTTTGGAAATAAGATAAGTGGAGGACTCGCACGGTTGAAAAGGGAAACGATCACGCGATCGGCATGACGAAAGAAAAATAAAACACAAAATTACAGTAATACGAGCGAGGAGCAAAGAGCAAAAAGTAACGCGTGTGGACTTGTTCGTTTAACCTTCTTTTGCTCCTCTTAATATGGATAATTGTCGATCATTATTACTATCATTACCGTTATCACCTCGCACTCCCGGGATGTTCGCGGTCGAAAGTAAAATGCGATAATTACCTCGTGCGCGAGCGCTTGGAAGAATCAAAACATGATTCGGACGACGAGAACACTCTCGGATTATCTTTTTTTCTTTCAATTTTAAATATCGATTAGCCTCGTGTACCCTCAGTACGACACTGCGATATCGTTGCTAATGACAAAGACCATTAAAAGATCAGGAAAGAGGTGTAGATTCCCATGTTAATAAGAGTGTGTGCGAAATACGCATTTTTTCAATCTATCTCGCTCTCTCTCTCTCTCTCTCTCTTTTATTGACAGCTTGTCACTTCTAATCGTGTGTATGAAAAAAGACGACGCATTCGCATAAAACACTCAATAAGTCCCCGTACGCTTTCCATCGCCGCACGCAATCACAATAATCCCGGTGCGCCGGACATTTTTTTTGTTTCGGGCCTGGTATCCTTGAGGTCGAGCTCTGGTAGTTGCTATTACTGCCACCGTCGTTTATGATGTTCTCGTGTTTGTCCCTACTCCCGTGTTAAGCACTCTTCGATTTGCTCTCGCCTCTACCGTTAATGTTCGCGCTTCGTGAATAATTGATCCTCGAACTGTAAAATCAAACTGCAGAACCAAACTGTCGACTCCAACTGTAGGAACGAATTGTAGAATAAAAATGTACAATCAAACTGTGAAATCAAACTGCAGGAAGAAATCCCACGGGTAAACATTTCGTTAAGAAATAGCGGAAGCTGGGACGAGGGAAGTCGAGCCAGCTGAGAGAGAGAACGAGGGAGCCGAGACTGGGTCGGTAAAACTGAATTAGTGCGAGTTACAGCTATCAACCGCGAGGCAGCATTGACCCTAGCGTCCGAAAATCCTTGATGAACTTGACGAGTATTTATAAGTACATACGTATACACCGAAAATGTAGAGTTGTGCACCGCTCCGGACATTTAGCACCTTTCCCGTAAGTATTCTGAATTGGGTGCACCTGAAACGTCCAAAGACATCGAGCATTAAACGAGAAAGCCCGGAGAGAAAGAATTTTTGGAGAATTCGTAGTAAAGAATGAAGGACTATTGACTCACCAGTAAAAAACTACTAGTCATGAAATTGTAGAATCACACTGTACAACCAAACTGTAGAATCAAACTGTACAACCAAACTGTAGAATCAAATTGTACAACCAAACTGTAGAATCGAACTGTACAACCAAACTGTAGTTTCCAACTGTGGAATCAAAATGTATAATCAAACTGTAGAATCAAACGGCGGGAAGAAATCCCGCCGGTAAAGTTTCGTTAGAAGAGGGGGTAATCCGCGACGAGGGAAGTCGAGCCAGCCGAGCGAGAGAACGAGGGAGCCGAGGCTGCGTCGGAGAGACAAAAATAGTGCGAGTCACAGCTATCCACCGCGAGCCATCATTGCCCCTAGTGTCCTACAATCCCTGACGAACTTCGTGTGTGAGTATGTGTAAGTACATACGGATACACCGAAAATTTAAAGTTTTGCACTGCTCCCGACATTCGGCACCTTTGCCGTAAGTATTCTGCCTTCGGTGCAACTGAAACGCCCAAAGTCGTCGAGCATGAGACACGAAAGCTCGGAGAAAAAGAATTCTTAGGGAATTCGTAGTAAAGAAGGAAGGACCCTAGACTCACCCCCAATAAACTAATAGTCATCAAATTGTTGAATCACACTGTAGAACCAAACAGTAGAATCATACCGTAGAATCAAACTGTTGAACAAAACTCTCGATTCCAACTGTAGTGACAAAACATAGAATCAAACTGTAGAATCAAACTGTAGAACAAAACTCTAGAATTCAACTGTAGACACAAAACGTAGAAACAAATTGCAGAATCATAATGTAGAATCAAACTGTAGAATCACACTGCAGAAGGAAATCCTACCGGTAAACATTTTGTTTTGAGACGGCGCAACCCGCGACGAGGGAAGCCGAACCAGCCTAGCGAAAGAACCGAGCGAGGGTGCCGAGGCTGCGTCGGTAAAACAAAATTAGTTCGAGTTACAGCTATCTACCGCGGGGCAGCATTGTTTCTAACGTCCGAAAAGCCCCGACGAACTTCGTGTGTGCATATGTGTACGTACATACGGATACACCGAAAATTTAGTGCTGCGAGATGTTCCCGACGTTCGGCACCTCCGCCGTAAGTATTCTACCTAGGGTGCAACTGAAACATCCGAAGACATCGAGCATTAGACGAGGAAGCTCTGAGATAAAGAATTTTCGAGGATTCGTAGTAAAGAAGGAAGTACTCTGGGCTGACCTGTAAGATACTAATAGTCCTCAAATTGTATTATCACACTGTACAACCAAACTGTAGAATTAAGCCGTAGGATCAAACTGAAGAACGTAACTGTAGATTCCAACTGTACACAGAAAATGTAGAATCAAATTGTGGAATTAAAATTTCAGCCACGTGCAAAAGTATAAGGCACCCCCAATAATTATCACTATCTCATCAGGTAGCGCACAGATGAAATTTTATAGAAAAGCGTAGCTGCAGTCATTAAATCAAAAAGTTGCCCAACAAAATATTAATTATTTGATTAAAATTAATCATTGTAATCTTTAATTGTGTTTTATTTCAGTTTCCTATGATAAGTCAGCCGAAAATTGGCCTTACTGCAGGGTGCCAAATACTTTTCCTCGTGACTGTACAATAAAACCGTGGAACCAAACTGCAGAAAGAAATCGTACCGGTAAATATTTCGTTAAGAGAGAGCGTAACCCCCGAAGAGGGAAGCCGAGCCAGCCGAGCAAGAGAACGAAGGAGCCGAGGCTGCGTCGGTAAAACAAATTAGTGCGAGTTTAACTACCGCGAGGCAGCATTGTCCCGAGCGTCCGAAAAGCACCGACGAACGTCGTGTGTGAGTATTCATCCGTACATACGTATACACCGAAAATTTAGAGCTGTGCGCCTCTCCGGACATTCCCCGGAACTAAATGTCACAAACGTCGAACGATTTTTTCTGGAAATCACAAATAAATACCTCCAAATTTTAACTCCCCACGGATCTTCTAAAATATGTAACAGAATCGAATGATTTAGGCCTCAAATTGCGTGTTTTGAATACGATTATGTGGCTCTTCTCGCCTCCAAGTCATAATATTATCCAAACCGGATATTTTGCAGCATTTTTATCACCACGCTCGCGTGGTCATACGCACTGTAATTTTTTTTCGATCTGAGAAATTTGGGGAGAACACTGCCGCTTGTCTATCAATTTCACATTGTCTGGCCAAATTTCATGGAACGATGATGAGCCATTTCACTAATGCGTGGAAATCTACTATTGCGATCGGCGGTCGTGGGGGGCGTGTACGCACTCAAGGTTTCTCTTAAGGTCTACGGAATTGTTTTGGTACCATGACCGGTTTATCCAGTACAGGTTACCGCCGTTTATACGACGTTAAAAGTCCTTCGATTAAACTCCATCATTCATAATAAAACTGATATCAATCTTGATCTCCGATTCCTTATCTGTGATTTTATTTGTCGGAACGCTCACCTTGGCCAATGCTTTCAGTGAATGACGGAGTCAAACGAAATTCCCTATCCAGCGGAGTTGCCCTTAAATAGCTTCCTACAATTCCTGAATGCCTGAATGTGGCCAAACTTACCGCCAAGTTATAAGAGGTGCTCGAAGTGCCCTCCGTTGG
>JAPYZJ010004280.1:0-14025 GCA_030522765.1 Ophioninae sp. B BG-2022a | reverse complement strand
GGTCAAATTGGCCTAGCCCAACTACCGGCGAAATGGCATAAAGAACAGTTCGGGCACTTTTTCCAACTTTTGTCCGGAAACTTTCCGACGGTAGTGTATGTGTCTATATGTTGACTAAAAAAGTATATAAATGACTAAACGAATGAATAACCAAATAAACATAAATGAATATGCAGCAACTATTTTTACTGACTTATTATTCACTACTTACTGAATATCTTATTTTGCAGAATTTTGGTTATGAATTATACAATTTATTATTTAGTTACTATTAAGTAGTTTACTTAAGTTAATAATTGAAGGGAGTGAAACAAATCGTATTCGCTTCTTCACTTTTATTTAACACCGGTCCATATTTTAGCTTCGAGTACACGTGTACTCGCCGGCTCGTTAGAATATATTCCATACTCGTCGGATGAAGCGTTGCCCTCGAAGATCGGTCACGATTCTTCGATTGCGATGAGCTTTCACCGCAATCGCTGTATTAGCCGAAGCCCTGTGCGCGCGAGATCTCCGGCCGACTTTGTCGTCGATCAACAAGAGTTTCTCCATCGCTCCAGTTGCGAAGAAAACGGTCTGGTAGATCGGTTCGAGATAGGTGAGCCATGTCGAAGAGAAACGATCGAAAGAAGGGTGACAGTAGTTGATATCTACCTCAACCGAATCTTTTTTTTTGTCCCTTTAAGCTTGTTTTTTCGATTTTTATTTTGATAAATATTTAATATTATTTCTATATATTGTATCATAATATATTCATAAATTTATTACATATATATATATATTAATTTATCGATTTCTTTTTCGTTTTTGGATTTTTGTTCATTCCTTGGTGATAATTAAATAAAATCGATAATTAAATGATAAATAATTGTGTTTCGAGCACGGGTTTTTTTAAATTTGCAATTCGAATATTGACCTCTTTTTATCAATGTGACCCTTCGAAACTTGGCGAATGGAAATACCTATATCTTCGGATCTAAAAAAATTTGGTATAGATATTCTTGTGCTGTTGACTTTTAGACAATATGCAATAAAAAAATGTTTCGATTTTTCCGACCATCGTAAGTTTACACAAGCCCTCCAAAAAGATTGATAAACTTTTTTTGCAATTAGTACTTGTTTTTTTAATTAATACTCGTTTAAGTTATTATTTCAATGAATGTTTTTAAGTTTTTATTTTTAATGAATATTTATATGTGTCATATATTTATTTTACATATAAATATTAATTCGTTTTCAATATTTTTATAAGTTTCGATTAAAGATAGATTTGTGAATAGAAATAATATAGAATGTATTAATAGTAAATGCAGTCAGCTGACTTTAAGAACGTTTTCCATCAGTGACAAAAAATATTTGTTAAATACTTAAATATATAAAATATAACATATTTTATAATTTATATATTTAGGAATTTAAGTAAATAATAAATATTTTTTATCCCTGATATATATACGCACGGTACTGCATGTACTATTCAGAGTCCACAAAGCAAATGAGAAATTCATCGAACAGTGAATTCCCTCACGAGCGTTATTTCAGCATAATAAACGATCGCTGTTCTTTAGAAATCGCGCGCCATCTGCATCAGCACGTACATGTCCAAGCTGTTCCATTCGAACAGTTGACGAGCCACTAACTCTCGGGTTTTCCATTCATTTTCAAACTCTCGTAATTCTCGAAATACAAAAATACACTTCTTTTAGATTATTTCGGTGATAACAATAAATACTCAAAACAATGCACTTTTTCAAACCCAAATAAATTCCTGATCATTCGAAAACGTCAAAACAGAATTTTTAGAAAATAATTTCCGCTGGCAAGGAACATACTAAAAAAATTTTTTTTTTAAAGCTATACCAAAGTACTCACGAAATCAAGGATAAAAACGAATCATTTTATTCCCCCTGGTTCTTTTATTTCGAAAAATCATTTTTTATTTTTGGTATCGAACAAAAATTCCTCATTTTCAATTTCAAAAAATGATTTCTCATCTCTTATGATGACTTTTTGTCGTGATTGTCCAATTTCAAAAGATAATAATCTTATTTTTTATTTCGAAATTTTTTTCGTGGTTTTCGAGGTCGAATAAATGTTTCTGGTTTTCGATTTTGAATAATTCTTTCTAATGTTTAATTCCGAAAAATTATTTTTTATTTTTTATTTTGAAAAATCATTCCTGCTTTTTAATTTCGAAAAATTATTCCTGATTTTTGATGTCCAGAAAAAATACTGAAAAAAAATGTAATCTTCGAAACGAATTTTCTTATCGGGCGAAGATGAAATTTTTTCTAAATAATAAAAGGATCACTTCGTCAGGTAAATCCTTGTCAGCGCACATTTTTATAGTGCCAACGATTGGATTTGCTTACGGACGACGAGGCACGTTTTGCTGGAATGATTTGCTGGACATGCCTGAGATCGCGTGCATCAAAGTCAGTGAGTGTCCTGCGCTGTCGTACAACGTGGAACTAGTGTAGGTATCTACAAAGGTATTTAAAAATGCCTATTTCTCTTTTTTTTGTCTGGTCTCCTCCATTACTCTTTCACTGCGTGCATAGAGCTTCACGTATTTTCATGTGGTACATTACTAAACCCGCGAAGTGTAAGCGAACTGAAACATTTTTTTTCGTCACTTCTATAGTTCTCTTTTTGTTTTAGGTCGATATGTTACTATAAAAACCATATGTGAATTTTCTAAACTAATAATAATAACTGTAACCATTGATTTATTTGAATAGTTTGCTGAATAAAAAAAAATGTGACTCGTTAACAAACATTTTTATTGATAAACGATATTTCTTTTCATTTATTTATTCAAATTTGTTATTTAATTTCTACGTTACTATTTCCATAAAAGATTATATAACAAATTGAACCTGACAAATTCTACAAATGAAAAATCATTTTAAAGTAAAATGAATACATATTAGAACAGAAACAGACTAAAATGCCTATAAATAAATGAACTTTCACTTAATCGCTCACTCACCTGAATCTTTATTTATTTGTTTAAATACATCATTTCACTTCAAAGTCACTATTTCGTTCACGTGAAGATGTAGAATGATAGAGTCGACTCATTGAATATGAAAAGTGTAACTTAATCGGTAAAATTAATAAAAATAAAAATGAATGAATTTTCAATAAATATTGAAATAAAAATAGACCGTTGAGTAAAATTTAATAAATGTATAGGGGTGATGAGAAAATGTAACATTTATTTTCGTGACTCGATTCAAAAGCAATAAATTGGGCGGCATGAAAAAAATTATTAACTCTGATGAACGTGCTTCGCTTTGCAATTGATAATACGTCGTTTGGATAAAATGATAGAATTTTATTCATTTTGGGTACACGATCCATTCATCTATTTGTTTATTTTCAATTATATAATATAATATAATATAATATAATATAATATATATATATATATGTGTGTGTGTGTGTGTGTGTGTCTGTGTGTTTACATATATATATATATATGTATGTATACGTATTTATATATTAATTATGTACACGATTTATACAAAAATGTTCATGTCCTTTTTACACAACTATGTATAATGTATATTTATTGTGGTTGTTCTTTTTTGTCGTTTTTTTTCGTAGCTTAAACGTTAATGTCTTATGCGCCCTACTCGGTACATACGCAAGTGTGTTTTTCTGCCTGTTTTTTGTGTGTTAATTATTATGTTTTTTGTCGGCTGATTGAGAAATACGAGGAGGACGAGGAAGGGGAGGGGGAAATATGAGTCAACACGCGTATTTTTTTTAATTCCTTGAATATTTTTTTCTTCTTTTGCTCGATGTTTATCATCGACGTTTATAATACAGTACTTTTGGACTTTCGTGAGCAACTTTTCGGCTTTACACAAACAGCTGGTTTTCTTCCTCGCATTCTCTCGTCTCGATATTCACGTACAGGCTGATCCACAACTATCAGGTCTTCCTAAGATTGTTAACGCTTTTTTTGAAAACACTGAGTTTTTGAGAATGTAATGGTGAAAAATTTCGTAACACGAAATTTAAATAAAAATATACTATACGATTTGCTCGCAACGACACAGTAGAATCACGAAAAGAGGTCTGATTGTAAATCACCCTGTATACTTGAGAAAAATCGTTTTTCCTCGGGACTCGATATTTTCATGGCTCGATTCAAGCTGATTCGTTACTATCAGTCTCCTCTCGAGAGTAACACATTTTGAAAAACACATAACACTTTTTAGAATATCGGACAAATTTTGAAAAAACAATTTTAAAACATCTCGTCGCACGAACTTTAAAATAGATATACGTTTTGCTTCCAGTGACCATATATGATCACGAAGAGAGGTCTGATTGTGAACCACCCTGTATACTTGAGAAAAATCGTTTTTTCTCGGGACTCGATATTTTTATGGGTCGATTCAGGCTGATTCACGACCACCAGGGTGTCTCCAGTGTGTCACAATTTTTTTAATGCTGTGGAATTGTGAGGAATAAATATGCGAAAAATTCTCGACACGAAATTAATTTAAAAAAAAAGGATTTTGATCGCAACGATAACGCAGGAATACGAAGAGTGGCCCGATTGTGAATTAGCCTGTACACTCAAGAGGGATCTTTTTTTCTCGGGTCTCGATATCTTCGTGATGCGCAGAGAAAAAAATGTGATCCCCTTTTTTTGACGATGAGGAGGAGTGACGGTCAACGATAATTATCCCACATGCACCCTGACATACACTCGCGCATCCACTCGTCTCTGTACACAATAATAAAATGCGTTCTCCTCCTGCGCCTTTGACAAAAAAAAAGAAACACTTCGTGCTTTAACGATTATTTTCTTCCGCTTATCATTCGTTGTGGCGTCAATCGTTCCGAAGTGCCACGCCACCTTCATTTCGTAAGTAACTAGCTCGTAATTGCCACATTCAGCGCGACCCAATATTGGACATCTTCCCGACACCTCGCCAAGCCCAAAATTCATTTTTGCTTTTCGATAACGAAAAAGAACGAAAACACAACTCGGAAAATCTATAAATGAAGAAAATGTTTATTTCCATTCACGACACCCCGTGTATCTTGGAAGATGTTGATGACACAAAAATTTCGGACAAAAATTGAAGGATTTTTAGGATGGACGTTACTTTGGTGGAATAAAAAAAATGTTTTTTTTTCGGACATTTTTACATCATCGCGGAAATCAAGAGTTCAGTTTAAGTACGATTCCATCGTACAATATTTATAATTTACACAAAAAAGGAGCACCGGCAATATTACTTTTTTTTTCAATTTTTTAAATTAATTTTTCGGAATTTTGTGTTTTTCGATCGTTCAGCGCGGAATCGCGGACATATTTTTCGCTTCCCCTTTTATACCCCTCCTGCTTCGCCGAGAACGATAAATTATAACATATCACATATTTTCATCGCGCTAATAATAACAACAATTCGACGTTCGTTCTCCCCACTCCTGGATCGCAGATATTCGTCAACGAAACGAGCGATGAAAAGCGGGGGACAAGAGGAAGAGGAGGAGGAAAAGAGAAAAATTGACTAACGGGCGTATCGTGGCGGGAGGAAAAAATGTCGGGGAAACGTACGGCCGCGGTATACTTTCGGGCTT
The DNA here is from genome assembly GCA_030522765.1 of Ophioninae sp. B BG-2022a. NCBI lineage: Eukaryota > Metazoa > Arthropoda > Insecta > Hymenoptera > Ichneumonidae > Ophioninae sp. B BG-2022a. The sequence goes on along the minus strand of JAPYZJ010004280.1, from coordinate 8,415 downwards.
AATTATAAAACGACACGGTCAAAACGTTGTTTCGTCCGTGACGGTATTCACGGCGATGTACATACGGGAACAGTATCATAGTATCGAAACAACACGTGAATACACCTCCCGAAAGAAAATAAACGTAGTTTTTTCAACTTTTCTCATAAACGGCTGGTCCAAAAAATTTCAAATTTTAACAGTCGACGTTTCGATCTATATCCAAGGACCTAACACTCCGCGATTTTCTCTCGGTCGAAAGGAACAATGGTAAAAAAATCGATAATTCGATGTCTCGGGCGATCGAAGCGCAAAAAAGCTTCGAACGTGTGCATTCTCTCGCCAAAAACTGAAGACGAAGAGTGCCTTGACCTTGCGACTGTCAATACGCTCATTTTGATCCCCTAGTCGTCGCAAACCGTTAAAAAATGGCGGAGAAAAGTTGAAAAAAATATCATCAAAAACGAAAAAAAATCGTGTTTTTTGCCCGTTCAACCTCCCTCTCTTTCGAATCATGATGCACTTTCCTCTTCCCCGTTTCGAATAACGCGCAGTTCCAGTCAGCTCAAAAGTCAGCTTATCGCGCAATCCCGCTGTATTGCAATCTCGAACGGGAGAAAGGGTTGTGGAGTGAGAGAAAGAGATCGAGATGGAAAGCGAGGTCGATTCTATCGGGATCCGCATCGATCGATCGCTTCGACTCTCTCCGATGAGAAGAAGATGCCATCGAGTACTATGTTTTTTCAAAATATACCTCGATTCAAAAGTCACTCGAGCTACTTAACTACAATGTTTCGCCGATTTAAATATTCGTCTCTTCCGGTTTCACCCCTCTCTTTCTCTCTCTCTCTCTCTCTCTCTCTCTCTCTCTCTCTCAGCCAATCTCATTACGTTCGTTATAAATGCTATCTACGATTCTCAGAAATTCAACATTCGTCGAAGCTTCTCGTCGCTCCGACAGCTCGCTCGTACTCACGTTCGTAACAAATCGTATAAAAAGGAAGAGAGAACCAAAAAAATATATGTATACAGCACTATAAGGCGTCAATCATACTAATCTTACCGTCGTTCTTATTTTTTTCCATTTTTCTGTTTCACTATTTTCAAATTCCTTATCCGCTATATCGTTATTATCGTTATCATTGTAATAATAATAATAATAATAATAATAATTCTTTATTTTTTTTCTTTTTTTTTTCATTTTTTTCTTCATTTTTAATCATTACGCGGAAGCTAGCTGCCTCCAGACAGAGTGTCACATCGTGGACATGTACGGCCAGTTGAAGCTGCTCCCGCTCAAAAGCATATCTCTTATCAGAGTTTCGATCGGCGTTTTGCCAACCAGGCGAACGAAAAACAGTTGCTCGATCACTTGCGACGAAACCGTTCTCAGCGATGGTAGCCGAAGCAGAAGTTTCCCGAATCTCGTCGGTTGACTAGGATACTGCGACCTGCAGTATTCCTCCAACGCGCATTGAGACTTCTCTTGCAGCGACTCGATGTTGGCTACGTCTGAAAGACCGCAGGCGTCTGTAACAGAAGGGCGAAAGGTCCCATGGTTATAACGGTTCATTTGATTAAATAAATATTTTTTTTCATCAAATCAAATGATCAATTATTTTTATAATATTAAATTATCTTTTTCTTACGAAAATAATTGGAATTTCGAAAAAATGTTTGAATAAATTGATAGAGGTTCGACGATACAAATTAGTACGTCATTAAAAATATAATGAATATTTGAATAAGTAATGGATTATTCAGTTATAATAGATAAATAAATAAACTAATAAATAAGTGAGTAAATAAACAATTAAATCTTTTTCAAAATCAAATGAATGAAATCCTGTAATATGTATATATATATATATGTGGGCTCATGTAACACACGCATGGAAAATTCACAGCAAACGCGGTCTCGTTAGCAATTTCTCGTGTCTATATGTACTGGAAGGCCGACATGTACACAGTCGCTTGGGCTCTTGGTGCGGACGACTCTAATCATCCTCGGGGGCGAAAAAAATGCGATGCTGTTGCGAGGGTGCGCGGGCTTCATCGCGTACACTGTAACGGCTGTTTTCCCTCATCCTGCTTTTATCCTGGACCAGGCGTCCAAGGGTGAAAAAATCTGTATGTATACACATACATGTCGAATATACAGTGCTGCTCAAAAGTATCAGGCACTCTATAATGCGTCGTTACAAACAAAAAAAAAAGAAAATCTCAACGACGAAAAATCGCAGCTTAATTTAACAAACGGGATTTTGAAGACGGATAAATCCAGCTTTATTTATGTGTTTTTATTGTATTTTTGAGATGTTTTTTGTACGTGTGCGTCATTTTGGAGATGTCAGTTTTTTACGATTTTCGCAGTTCGCAAAATCGCACGCTGGATTTTGAAAAATTGTAATCTTCCCGTTCAGTGATAAGATCTTTCGACAGAACACCATCAGCTTTAGTTTTGTTTTTTTTTATTTTGCTATTTTTGTGCGCTGTGTCGTGTGGCGTAGCTTGCAAACTATGAGGTTTGGATCATTTAATCAAAGGAGCGAAAATATTTATTTGGTTATTCCAGAGTGACTCAATTTGCCTTAAAATTTTCTTCCAACATTTTTTTTCATATCTCTATTTTGCGTCGACGAACCGAAAAAAACTAAAAAAAATTCTGTGACTCCAAAATAACAAAATACATGGTTTTACTTCTTAGACTCTATATACCAAAACTCATAGTTTTCAAGATACCCCGCAAGATCTCCGCTTCTCGAAAACCTCCATTTTTCAAGAAAACCTGACTTTTAAGAAAACTCCATGAAAAAAAAATACCAAAAGTTTTTTTCCAAAATGAAATAAATGCTGCTAGACTGTTTTTTTTTTAATCCGTCATGTGATTTTTCAGTGTGAAAATCGTGAGAAACACGGAATTTTCAAACCGCTGTTCCGGGTATATGATAAATCGCAAAAATGTGAATAAAAAAACAAAGTGAAGCTGGTTTTGTCCACTTCAAACCGCGGTTGGAAAATCGGGGTGCGTTTTTTTCTCATTAAGATAATTGGAGTTTTGCGCGGATGGGAAACTTATTCGTCTAATACTTTTGAGCAGCTCTGTATATATATATATATATGTAGGGGAGGAGGAAGCCCAGATGCAACGCCGCCCGTGCATTGTTCCAGTCCCGATTTTTCGCTCTCTTGCCCGGCTCGCCACTCATTCGGATAGAAACAAAAAAAAAGCATTGTGGCTCGCAGATAGTTTATCCGGGAGGTGCGAAACGAGCAGAAGCCAACCTGGGCGTATACAGCTACGAGCAGGTGCTACGCACGGTGGTGAATTGAGACTTCAATGGAAAGGGTAAAAAAACGTCGACTTTTTTGAAAATGTATTTTGAAGACGTTGAGTTTTACGTAGTGTTGATTGTGGGGACGAGACACTTCGAGGACGGTCCTCAAAGTTGAATGGCAAAATGAATTTTTTTTTCAGGGAAAGAGAATTTTAAAGATTGAAGAAAAGAAATATGTTCTCTTGGTTCCATAAACAAACCCAAACAAACTATTTCTACAGCCCCACTCTTGTCAGGTGTGAGTTTGTTTGGGTTTGTTTATACGATTTTTTTTTCACGATACCGAGGTACACGATCAAGTTTTTGGATCGATAACAATCTGTATTTGATTATTAGAGATTCGGTTATCCGTAGAAATAAAAATGTTTGAATGTTTACATAAATATTAATTAAATAAATATTAATTACTGGGGAATAAATAATCCATGATAATTATCAATTAAAAAATATGTGTCTATCGATTACTTATCTATTAATTATGAAATATACATCTACCGTCATATTTATTTTTTACAGACAAGCATCTGTGATAAATAAATATGATAATGGATAAATAAGCACGTTATATTAAAATAAAAATGTGAAAAACGATCTACATTTAAAAACGGATATTAATGAAAATAAATATATATATATAAAAGTTACATCAAGCAGTAATATTGTTAATACTTAATATTAATGATTAATAATAACATTTAATACAATTTATTATTAATATTAATTATTAAATAATCTTAATAAAAGCGCGAACACAAAAACAAATGTTATAACAAATTGGTGTGTGTTTTTCCCACCTCTATAAAAATGATCTTTACCCTATTCCACTCGAAGTCAAATTTCGTATTACTTCGTCGTTCGCAATGCTGAATTTTTCTAGCAGAAGCTCAACGGCCCAGTTTTGTTTTTGAAGAGTTGAAGGTCGATTGAAAATGATTGAAGATTGAACATGTTTAAAAATCATGAAAACTCTCGAGGATGATTTTCGAGAGCGGCGATCACTTCATAATCGTCGGAAAGCTTAACGGGGTGGTACGTGGCCGTAAATGTACACAATGAAGATCCCCATAGAGCGGACGGACAGGACCACTGGTGTAGGCGAGGCAACGAAAAAACGAGCATTCGAGGGTACCACCGAGGGTCCAGAATTGGTGGGGTGGACGACGAGGGTAAAGAGGGATAGCATTGGCGCACCGGCGTTCCACACTGAGTACTTCCCTTTGTCGCGGCACCCACGTGCGCCTAATGGCTCGCCATTATCTATGCAGTGCGCAAACACTATATACCCGCGCGCCTCGTGCATATTCCAGTATCGCGCGAGACCGTTCATACCCCGACGAGGAGGAGCGACGAGTTCTCCTCCCACCTCGTCGCGCTTTCAGCCGACTCCGCGTGGATCATCCACCTCTGATCGTCATTTGCAAGCCTCACTTTTGAAAATTTACAAACAAATTTTCTAGAATATTAAGAATCTTGAGAATATTTAGAATATTTTAGGAATTTTTCAAGTATTTTTCGACTTCTTAAAACGAGTTTTTCATTTTTTTTAAAATACTTTTTAATTTTCTAGAATATTGTTTAGATTTTCTAGGATATTTTTTTATATTTTCTATAATATTTTATAGATTTTCCAGAACATCTATTTCTTTTCCTTTTAAGATTTAAGAAAAACGAAAGAAAAACATTTTTTTTCAGAATAGAAAAAAATCCAATAAAATTATTTTCTAGAGCTTACGAAGAAAGCCTGCAAAGAAAAACGTTTACGATTCAATACATTTCAAAAAAATTTCAAAAATGCAAAAATAACAATAAAAGCTATTTGAATCCAGCAATATTCGAAAAACGTCTAAAATGTAAAAGATAGTATAAATTTACAAACAAATTTTGAGAATATTAAGAATCTTTAGATTTTTTTTTGAATTTTAAAAGTATTTTTCGAATGTTTATAACGTATTTTTCATTTTTTAAAAAATATTCTTTAACTTTCTGGTATATTATTATATTTTCTATTTTTTAAATATTTTTATATTTTCTATTATATTTTCTATTTTTCTAACTACATTTTTAGATCTCTCAGAACATTTTTCGAATTTTTAGAATGTGTTTTTCACTTTTTAAAGGATATTCTTTAATTTTCTAAAATATTCTTAGATTTTCTAGAACCCTTATTTTTTCGATGTCGATTTTCGACTGCCCTTTTCAGCCATGCGATTTTAGAAAACCATTTTAAAAACGAAAACAAAAAACGAGAAAATTTTTTAAATAAATAAAATATAATAAAATAAAACATTCCTAGAAAACCTAAAGAATATTCTCGAGAAAATGAAAAACACATTCTAAACATTGAAAAAATTTTTTAGAAAATCGCTTTAAATTGGTTCGATTATCAACCCGAACGAATAATTAATAATAATAAAGGAAAGACGAATCGAACGAGCCGGAGTCCACCGAGACACCGAGTGGACCGAACTATCGAGTCCTTTCCTATCCAGTGGCAATAATGTCGCTGCGACACTCGTCGCGATGAGAAATTACGAGAGAGGGAAGTCTGAGGCGCCTATGACTTCCCTCATGTTTAAGTATACAAATATCGTTGATGGGACGTCAGATGAAGAGGAATCATGCGAACCAACCCCCCCACCCCAGCCGCCGCCCCGCCATTCGCCGGATTTACGATGATGTCGTCACCGAGTCCGAGGAGGCTCCAATTTAGCGCATCAATTCGAATATAACGAACGGGACGCTCGTTGTCCGCCCGCCGCGAGATTGGCGCGTCTGTGGGCTCCTCTTTATTTCTCCGGTTCGCCTTCGGCGCGCATTCTTCTCGCGTTATTATAAATCCACTTGGGGTTCTATCTGCATGCGAGCGTGAAACGTTAAACGGTACGGCGCCTCGACGACTGACCGTACCATCGTGGTAAATTGGCCAATCTCGATACAGGCAAGATTGGCGAGTTAAGCGCGTGCGCAGAGCGTGAGGCTCCTCGTTGTCCAAGAGATGTCACGATTGAAATCATTTTCCGTACTTGTTGACTCTTTTCAAAGGGAATTCGTTAAAAATTGGGATCGATGATTGCGATTTAAAAAAAAAACAGAAAAAATTAAACCTTCATGATTTTAGGTCTATGATAAAATCAGGAAGGTTTAATTTTTGTTGTTTTTTTTTTTTCATTCGGTAGGAATGATTTTGCAGTTCCAGGTTGCTCTTGGAGGGATTGGATTTTTTTTTCAGTCTCGGCATTGTTATTTGATTTCTGATTTTTTATCTTCCGCGTTTTGATTTTAATGTGGACTCGAGATTTGTATTCGTTTGGATGTTGATCTTTGTTTTATCGTGTTTGGGCTTTTGGCTCGAGGAATTCGAGTCGGATTGCCGTTGCGCTTTTTAGGTTTTGGATTCGCACTTCGGATTTTGGATTCTTTAGACGTACGCTTTGGGTTTGAGATCTCGGATTTTTTAGGTTTCACTATTCGTGTTTTGAACTTTGGATTTCAAATGTTGTATTTTCAAATGTTGATTTAGGGTGTTACATTTTTTAGATTTCGAGTTTTTTATTTAAGATTGCATATTTTAGAGTTTAGATGGCAGGCTTTAGATTTAGAATTTTCGACGACATATTTTGGATTTACGATGTTAGATCTTATATTTTAGATTCTAGATTTGAGATTTGAGATTTCGGATTTTACATTTTAGATTTTACATTTTAGGTTTGAGATTTAATATTTTACATTTTAGGTGTTAGATATAAGGTTTTCATTTATGATTTTAGATTATGAGTTTCAGATTACGAATTTCTCATATCAGAATACAGATGTCAGATTCCAGGTTTGGGATGAAGAATTTTTTTATTTCAAGAACCGTAGGACGACGTAAGAAAAATGGTGGAAAAATCCAGGGCGTCTGGGGGAAACGAAAGTGGCAAGGAAATTTGGCGGGATTCGCGAGAGAGTAGGAGGCTGGGTTAGAAGACGGTCGTGTAGGGGAATAATAGAACGAGGTCTCGACCTCGCTCGTTAAAAATATGGGACTCTCTCGCGTGCGCGCGTGCGGGTCGTGCATATATGCCGCGCTGTGAGAGCCGATCGGATCGAGCGTGCGGTGTCTGCGACGAGGGCGAACTTGCGCATCAGTTATTCTATCTGTGCATCATACACTCCTCTTTACACGGGTACACGTGTATGCATTTCATGAAGGAGAGTACAGTGATACGACTGTCGTATAGGAGTATCGCTTTTCTACGTTGATGTAAAATATGTATATACAGGGTGGCCGGTTAATTGACGTTATAAAAAAAAATTTAGTTCCGGCATCTCGTGGGGAATCCGAAACACCCCCATGTATGTGATGCAATTTTTGATAGTTTAGGAATTTTTATTTTTTTTCGATTTTTTGAGAAATTTCGACATGACCAGTTCTGAAAAATTCTAAAAGAAAAAGCGAGAGACTTTTCAGTTTTTTGTTGTTGTAAATAAATTCTTATGAGTTGCACTTTGATGCATAAAATAATCAGCTTCGTAACTTTGATGAAAGTTATGAAAATGTTGGTCTGAAGTTAAAAATTTACGTTCCGTGAATTATGCCTTAAATTTTCAACTGTAAATTAAAAATCCAAACTGGTGACATAATGATTTCTTATTTGCTCTTAGAAATGCGCCAGACTCTCAGCTTTCATAATAATAAAAAAAAGTGGTCCTTAATGGGGAAAAATTTGCTAAAATCAATCTTCAAAGGCAGCAAGGTGGAAAATCCTTAAAATTACGCAACTTATTAAAGAAAAAAACATTCCTAAGGCTAATTCATGATTAGAGAATGCTGGAAATTTATCGAGTTGGTTGGATAAGGAAAGTTTTAAGTGAAAAGTTGAAAATTTAAGTCATAATTCACGGAACGAAAATTTTTAACTTTAGACCAACATTTTCATAACTTTCATCAAAGTTACGAAGCTGCTTATTTTATGCATAAAAATGCAACTCGTAAGAATTTAGTTAGAACAAAAAAAAACTGAAAAGTCTCTTGCTTTTTCTTTTAGAATTTTTTAGAACTGGTCATGTCGAAATTTCTCAAAAAATCGAAAAAAAATCATAACTCCTAAACTATAAA
>JAPYZJ010004279.1:0-36703 GCA_030522765.1 Ophioninae sp. B BG-2022a | reverse complement strand
ATTTCGATTATCGATATTTCGATTATCGATATTTCGATTATCGATATTTCGATTATCGATATTTCGATTATCGATATTTCGATTATCGATATTTCGATTTTCGTAATAGCGAAAATCCGAGGTGAAGGAAAACAAGATCGCGAACGAAAGGAAATAAAAATCGTTAATAACGAAATTTCGCGTCGATATCGAATAAAAGGGCCTCGAATTAGAACTCTCGTCCCTGCCTCGAAATTTCAGGAGGTTGAGCGTGTTTTATATTTTCTTCTTTTTTTCTCTTTTGCATGTCGAATAATACCGATTTCTCATTTCAGGCGTCGACACGCGAACGGAAATTTCCCCGAGGAAGTTAACCCCCCAAATATCTTCAGATCTTGTGAACGAACAATACGGAAGTCTCTCGACAATTTGGCAACGATTATTGAAGAAACGAGGAATTCGCGTTGAAGACACTGGGTCAGAGTACGCGAAGAAATCTCAACTGCGTTCCGATCGAACGTAGATTTTCGATTAACGAGAGATACGTATACCAAATTGCCGAGATGATACGAGTTTTTTCGTTCCTTCGGTCTTCCGGAAGATGGTGGATACTTCCAAGGTCGAAACTTCGTTGGACGTGCTCGCGTCAGAGTGAAGACAAGATCTCGGTTAATCTTTCAACGAACATCGGTGAGAAACTCTCTCGAGGCTGTTTTAACGCCAAGAAAGTCGAAAGTCACGATCTAGATCGGAAGCGATAAAAAAAAACACGGATAAAACATCAGACTTTAACGGGTAAAAAAGAGAAAAAAAGAAAGCGAAAATTAGAAAACGATTAACCGAAAGAGATGAGGAGCAGTGGTTATATCGCGGTATCGATAGCGGGTGTACGCGTAGTTCTGTGATATGTAAGATGTAGGCGCATAGATGAGAATGATTAACGAAAAATCCACTGTTCTATTGTGCAACATGGTTAATTAAAAAAAAAAGAAGAAGAAAAAATAACGTATATATATAGGGGAACGATGTCTCATCAATTTTATAATATGTGGTATAATCATATCATGTTTATTCTCGATGCAAATCCTGTTTACCGGGGAAAAAAAAAAAAAAACGGGGAGCGGCATAAAGAAAACAAGAGGATAAAACAACAGCGAAAATGAGGTAAAAAAGCGAATAGCGTTTTCGAAAGTAAGAAAGGCATTGATATTTCGCGATATCCCACACGAGAGAACACGAAACGAAGAACGAGAATTTATAAAACGACGATGTGTAGGTCCAACGACGAATTTTTCAAAAGGCGCAAAAAAAAAGAAGAAAAAAAAAACTGATGAAAATAATACGTGGGGCAAGATACGAGAATTATTCTCCGCTTTCAACGATTATTCACCGTATATGCGTAACAACGTTCGTTAGGGGGGTATTAGATGAACAAAAGTAATTTAAAGATGAAAAAAAAAAAAAACGGAAGGAAAACGAAAGAACTAACGCCGTAGATGATTTAGCTGGATCAAGCTGAAAAAGAAAAAAACAAAAACAAAAACGTTATTTTTCAATATGCAATTTGAGAAGAAATAGTTTCTCACTGAAGACGAAAAAAAAAGTGTTACTATTTTTGAGTAAGAAATTATTTTCTTTCAACGAGTTGTATCTCGTACTCAAAAGTCCCCCTATCGTCCGCACGAAGCAAAGATAAAACGAAAAAACACGTTTACACGCGTACATACACACAGACACACACACACACACACACACAAAGTGCGACAATGCGATTAGCGTGTCGCGAACTGATGAGAAAGATAGGCGTGCTCGTTGAATTAAATGGTTCAAAGAATAATTAAAAATAACGTAGTATTTTCCATGAAGTTTGATCGAGGCTGTTGGATAACGTGAATTTCGAGCTCGAAGGAAAGACAGAAGAAAAATGCCCGAATTTTTCATCCGAAGCTGTAAATAAATACTTCGAACGAACATTGGTCTTCTTATTCTATTCGCCAAAAAAAAAAGAAAGAAACGATTGAACAAAAAAAAATATTGAAAACAATTCAAAAAACAGAAAAGAAACACGTGGAAAGCATCAGAAAACTGTTTCGGATGCGCGTTGATTGTCGCCTCTCAGTAATAAAAAAGTAAAAGATAAAAAAAAGATAAAAACAAAAGCCGGTGGAAGTTATAATTCATATTGTCCAACGAGATTGACGAATTGCTAATGAAACTCGAGTACCTTCAATAAACATTATGCTGAGCTCTGTGATATCGCGTACATTAAATGAAGAAAAAAAAAACGTAAGAAAAAATGAAAAAAAAAGAAGAAGAAGAAGAAGAAATGATGAAAGAAGAACTTTTTTAATTATTCTAAACGTAAATACGCATATTGTAATGTTAACGAAATAATTATCTCCTTTATACAAGACTGAAGTAAATGAAAGATGATGAAAGAGGATTAAACAAAAGAGAAACAAAAAAACATTCGCCAATTTGTATACGAGTTTAGCAGCAACAAGTACACGTTCGCATACTGTAAAACTAATAATGAAGAAAAAAAGAAAAAAAAAGACGAAGATGAATAATAAGGAAAAACGATATCGTCTAATTAATTGTACAACTCGTTATCGTCAAACACAATATATTTTATAACGTGAATTCGTACGCCTTTTTGTACAGGAGACTGAAGAGGAAAAAAAACGAAGAGAGAGTAGAGAGGGAGTAAGATTGAGAGAAAAAAAAAGGGAGAGAGAGAAAAAAAAGTACTGAAAAAGGCTATAAAATAATATTGCGTTATTTCTTGATAACGAAACAACTTTCGTCTTGTACAATTGAAAGCCGAAGAAGAAAAAAAAAAAAGAGACAAGTCTTGCCGATCATTGTTCGGTTAACTTTTGTTGCACTATCGATTTTGTATATATATATATATCTAAATGTATATATATACCTATATATTATTTTTTTTGCAAGAATTAAACTTCCCACATTGGCACAGCCAAACTCGTTGCTCGGTTGATCCGACGATTTTTGGACGTTTAAATAGATTTAAAAAGAAGAAAAGAACGAAGATTTAAAAAAAAAGAAAAGTAAACGCAAGTGGCGGACAATCTTAGATTAGTTTCGAAAGAAGCGCTCCAACAATTGAGTCGTCTCTTTTTTTTTATTTGTTTTTTTTTTTTAATTCTCACTCGCGAAATTAGTTTCTTGTTTCGAGAAGAGATTCCGGCATTTTTGTATCTCACGCGAAAATTATTCTACGAGAAAAAAAGAAAAGAAAGAAGAAAAAACAGAAGACAAAAAAGAAAATCGAAGAAACAAAAAAAGAAGGCGAAGTATTGTATTATTCGGCAGTGTGCTGATTGTGTGCTATGCTACTAGATTCCACCAACTCCTACCTTTCTCGTGCGTGTGTGACACACTATAGACACAACAGCGCGCCGCGAAAAATTACGAAAAAGGAAGAAAGAAAGAAAGAAAAAAATGAATAATATTGGGCCGTGTTCAATTTCGAAGAGAACAAAAAATGAAAACGAAGACTAACCGGAAAGAGAGTCACGAAGCGAAAAAGAGAAACGATGAGAAAGAGAATAAGAAAAAGGGGAAAAAAAGAGCGAAATATTACATTCGAAAGTAGTACCTGTGTATCGTGCGACAAAATATTCTTTAAATCTGTTTTGAATAATATTATTTAATCTCCGCTTGCGTCGTGTGCGATTGTGGCGACACCACGACCGTTTCGTTTTTTCTCGAGGATTCCTTTCCAGCGTCGAATGTGAAATACTCTCAAAGAAAAATTGAGTATGCTTTGTTCTTTTTTTTTTTTTGTTTTCACTTGGTGTATCTTTTTCTTTTTCTGTACCGATTTATTAATATTATTGTTTTCTTTTTTCAAGGTTTCCTCGGCAAGTACTCTCTCTCTGTATCTCTGTAAGGAAAAACCAAGCACGAAAAAAAAAAATGTATTTACGGTGTCGCAATTTTCTCATGGAACGAGCTAAAGAGTGCTTGACCCGAAGTGTGTGACGCACGATTCGATACGCTCTCGAGTTCAAACGAGAAACAACGTGTTCCGTCAACGATCGCGCGAACGTTCATAAAAAAATGTCCATTTTTGCCTTTCGAGCTGTTCGAATAAACGAACGGTCCTTTTTTTCGGTAATTTTTCTTTGATTATTTTTGTTTCGTTTGTCGTTTTGATTTTGAAATATTGAACGTCAATTCCATCGAGGACGCACGTTTTTCCTCGCACTCAAAAGCGACCATTAAAAGGGAAACGATAAATTTAGCTAGAATCTAGTCAAAATTGTTGTAATATCACGTATTTCTGTTCGATTTCATTGTGTCTTCAATTATTCAATTCTGAATTCGCGAAATTCAACTTTTTTGTTTGGGCTCGAGATACTTGATTCTCGAAACATTTTTTTACGAAACTTCGAGAGAGTTTTTTGAAGCAATAAAGTGTATCGGTAATAATGTCGAAGGAGACACAAAAATAGAAAAGAGTAACAATCGTGTTCACTTCGAATTTCCGTTTCTTTTATTTTGTCGATTTGTTTTTGTCGAATGGAAATTTCGTCTCTTTCGTTATCACTCGCTCAATACAAATTGTCGAGTAGTGATATTACAAATATATACGTATAAATAAAAAAAAAGCAGTAACACAATGACGAACCAAAAAGCAAAGAAACGAGTTATTTGTAAAGTGTGAAAATTAACGAGCCCACGAATAAGTTTTTTATATTTGATACTAATTTATGAAACGCGAAGCATGAGAAAAAAAAAACATTGAAAAAAAGGCGGAATATCCGCAAAAAAGTGTTCCCTGGTCGTAAAGCGTGTTCCAATGACACCAAGTAGATTTTACATTTGCAAAAAATGAAGAAATAACGAACGGAGACAGAGACAGAGAATTATTTGTGGAGAAGCCTGTTTATTTTTTGACCATGACATAATTTGAGAAAGAGAGAGAGAACAACGTGATATTAAGCAATGTGTACGTGGTAATATGAATATAACACAGCCGCAGCCCTCGCTGAGAACTACATTAAAAATGAAAATAAAGGGAGAAAAAAAAACGAGGTTTATGCCCCTCTTAAAAAAAAAACCCGTTAAAGGAAACACTTATCGTTCTATATAAGTAGTCACGTTATTTAAAAACATGAATTATTTCTTTTTTTTTTTTTGTTTTCTCATCGTAAAACAAAACGGAGACAAACTTGTTAATGATAACTAAGACCCCCGGAAGTGAGAATGTTGGACGAAACATAAAAAAAGAATGAATAAGTTAATAACGAATAATTAAAGAAAACAATAAGGAAATACTGCTCTACATTCAAATTCTCTTCTGTAGGTTTCACTAAAGTGCATTTCTTGTATGTTATACAGTATTATGATAGAAAATAAAATGATAAACCTATCACGATTTGTATTGGCTTTTATTATCCTTCCAATTATCCTAAGACTTCCTTTACTTGTCCTCAAATCCTCTCGACGAAATTGCTATTTTTAAGGACGTGTCGAAGACACGTGACACACGAGTGCGAGATAGTCGAAATTTTTTAATCGCAATTTCTCAAGGACGAAACATTTTTATCGTAAAATTCAAGCATTTATTTATGTCTCTATGAATTCTACAAAGACTGATGCTCGATTTTTTCGCCGTAAACTTAATAGCCAAGATAACGGATTTTGAAAATTTGTGAGGTTATGTCGATGTTCGTCATGCACTTAAGGTGGAATGGAAAAGCTCCTGCAGTGAGTAAGGATGATAGCTGCTGAAGCTAAAAAAGCTCCTCAATATATTACCATAAATTAACATGTAAAACGAGCGTAAACCGAATCCACTCGAAACATTTTGTTTCAAAGTAAAATTATTATTTTTGATGAATTATTAAAATGAATAATATTCAGGGTGAACGGAAATCGCACTCAGTATTGGTAAATTCTAAAGAGCCTTGTTCTTTGCCTTGATATCTGATTTAAAAAAAAAGTTTTGATTTTTGAGGTTATGTTGACCGTAGTACATGCCCTTAAACGTACGTCTGTCAAAGTTGCGCAAATGCTACAATCTTTTCTCGTCGAAAATAACCATTCTGAATTTCATCGGTGAAATGTACGTTCCAAGATGTGTTTGTTGATAACCACGATCTGTGTAGCATGTAGCATGATATCGCGAAGAAAAAGTTTAGTACAGCTACTCGCGAGACGAGTTTCAAAATTGGCGCCTCGGCGCATGCGTGCGCAGCTCACGGGTCAATGCGCATGAAGCACCGGAAATGTGCGGTGTATCTATGGAATTTTCCACCGATCAATACAACATTCGTCGCAAATGAACTGCGTATGTGCATGCACGGAATCATCTCAAATATTAAATCATTGATCCGTGTGCAAAGATATTCCGTATATTTGATAATCTCTGTTTATTTATCATCGCGAGGTCACGCTACGGGAGCGAGGGTGAAAGTTGAGTAAACGCGATTGGCTATTGAAAAAGAGCATATACACATAGTCAGCTTACGGATTGGCCACGGTAAAAAATCATTAATCCATCCGACTGGGCGAGTTGAGCAGACGAGCGAAATCTGTTCGGTGCGCAGCCGGAGTTTGCTTTGTGGCCACCAGTCGGCGCTTACCAACGCTGAGTCACATCCGGCATCATCGAGCATCGTTCTTTCCGTCCCTAGACGCGGCACGGGTAAGTCGTGTTTCGTAGCAAGCTATTTCATCCATCTTCGCGTCTCGTTCCATTTTTTTCCGCAACTTTTCGTGCTCGTATCGATTCGGTCGTGTATAAAACACTCTGCAATTCGTCGTACGTTGTTGCGTTTTTTTTAAATCGCAACGAAATTGTTGTTGCAGAGATCTTTGCCGCTCATACATTGACAGTCATCAGACACGTACCATCCATCTTTATTCAAGGGACCGAAAAGCATCAAAACCCCTACATCAATCATGTAAGTACATTGTCGTAACTGTTTTCGTCATTTTCAACAATAATTCGTATTCGGTCAATATTTCGCTGAACAAATAAGAATTCGAGCTATAAATTCATCCGTTACGCATCGCGAGTTATTTCGTACACGGAACAGTTGGGCTGTGAGGGGGGGGGGAGGGGGAAAAGAAAATCGGCTAGCCTTGGCCATCGGGCGGAGACCATTGTGCGGAAGCCGAACGCGCATGCGCCATTTTATTGAACCACGCCGTGGCAAAAGAAATAAAACGACGATTCCAGAACGTTCGTTCGCTTTCTCGAACAATATACGCGGAATAGCATCGAGTCAAAATGGCCGCCGAGCTTTACGCGTCGTCCTCGTATTTTGGCATGATTCTGTCTCGTACTTCGACAGAACATGAATGCTTGTACGAGGTATACAAAGGGGGGTGAACTATGCCTTCGGAGCCCACACACTTTGTCTGGGACCGTCTCTCAAGGTTCACTACATTCGTTCGTTTTTTTTGCGTTTTTTTTTGCGTAAAAGTGCGTCCGGAAATGGCAGGCGGGGGATCAATGAATTATCCCATGAAAAGTAAAACACATCACTCGTAAACACGAGTAATCGTTTTCAATTTCCCAATCGCGACAGGACTTACGGAAGTTCATCCGGTGGTTACCGTAGCAGCGGTACCGGTGGAAGCCGCGGCGGAGTTGGAATGCGCAACAGTTACGGCGGTTCGGGTGGAGGTGGCGCGGGTCGCTTCGGCGGCAACCGAAACGGCGGTAGTGCCGGAGCAATGGGCAGGAATTCGAGAGGCGGCGGAGCCGGTGGTAATCTGCGCAAGCCAAATTGGGATTACGAGAATTTGAAGCCCTTCAAGAAGGACTTTTATGTTCCGCATCCCAACGTATCGTCTCGTCATCCCCGCGAAGTCGACGACTTCAGAGAGATCAAGCAGATTACCCTTAAGGGTGACAAACTCCCGAATCCGATACAATTCTTCGAGGAAGGCAACTTTCCGGATTACGTCATGCAAGGCATAAGAAAACAAGGATTTTCAGAACCAACGGCGATTCAAGCTCAGGGTTGGCCGATCGCTATGTCCGGTAGAAATATGGTCGGTATCGCCCAAACCGGCTCCGGCAAAACTCTCGGGTACATTCTGCCCGCGATCGTTCACATCAACAGCCAACAACCGCTGAACCGCGGCGATGGCCCGATCGCTCTCGTTCTCGCTCCCACTCGAGAACTCGCCCAACAGATTCAAACGGTCGCCAATGATTTCGGATCGTTGTCTTACGTGAGAAATACGTGTATCTTCGGTGGTGCACCCAAAGGCAGCCAAGCTCGAGACCTAGAGCGTGGCGTTGAGATCGTCATCGCTACACCTGGACGTCTCATCGATTTCTTGGAACGCGGCACCACGAATCTACGCAGATGCACGTACCTTGTTCTCGACGAAGCCGATCGAATGTTGGACATGGGATTCGAGCCTCAAATCCGCAAAATCATCGAGCAAATCAGACCTGATAGACAAGTTCTCATGTGGTCGGCTACGTGGCCCAAGGAAGTTCGTAACTTGGCCGAAGAGTACCTCACCGACTACACGCAGCTGAATATTGGCTCGCTTTCTCTGTCGGCGAATCACAACATCCTTCAAATCGTTGATGTCTGCCAGGAACACGAAAAAGAAACCAAGTAAGTATTCTATCGTTTTTGTCGATTTTCCGCTGTTTTCTTTTCCCACGATCTCAACGTGTTCGCGCTCAGTTCGGGATATCCAAACGTTAGGTCAATATCCAATATCTTTTCTTGACATCTATCTAAAAATCTATCTATCTAAAAATGATGATAAACTTCTATGAATCAATGTGATTATCACACTACATACATCAACCTCTAAGAAGAACTGATCGTCCTGCAAAAATCACTTTTTATTTCGTTCGTCAATTTTCACATTTATCAATGTACTCTAAAGATGGGAAAAATTCGTTTCAGATTGGGAACGCTGCTCCAAGAAATCGGCAATGTCAACGAGGATGGTGGCAAAACTATCATTTTCGTTGAAACTAAGAAGAAGGTCGAGAACATCACGCGGAACATTCGTCGTTACGGATGGCCAGCAGTTTGTATGCACGGCGACAAATCCCAGCAGGAACGTGATTACGTACTCAGAGGTGAGAATCTTTGAAAAAAAAAATAATAAAAAATAAAAATAAATAAATAAAAATAAAAAATAAAAAACAAATAAAAATATAAATAAATAAATAAAAATAAATAAATAAATCCACGTTTTACGCTCATTGCGGAAATTACATCAATGACGTCAAATCGAATTTATATTTTGATACACGTTGGTGCGTTTTCGCACTTAATATTAGAAGCATAACTCATTGATCTCTAATATCAATTTCTTTTTATGTTCGATAGAATTTAGAAACAAGAAAGGATCGATTCTCGTTGCTACTGACGTGGCAGCTCGTGGTCTGGGTGAGTTTACAGCAGCCAAGTATCTACCCTTCGTGTGTTCCATTATTCGGGGAAGGGGCGGGGGAGGCGGTGGGTAGGCCGGGCAGAGGTTAAAAGTGCCAAGAGGGGAAATAACCCAAAACAAACTCAATCATGTGTATTCGTGTGCGTGTAGTCGTGGTGGATCGTAGATCCGTGGGCTTTTTAAAAAAAAAACGTCGAAGGTATAAATGGAGGGTGGCGATGTAGCACAGACTGGTTATATGAAATGATGCCTCACTATTTTAAACTTGCGAGTAATGGTTTTGCCAATTTGTGAACACTCCTGTCTCATTTAGACTTTTTTCTCCCGAGTATGAACGATTCTTGGAAAAAAAAAAAACAAAACGCGTAACCGTATTAACAAACTTTGGGCTCTCGTAATTTTGCGTTTAAAAGGTTACGTTTTTCTGCAGTAGTCGACGATCGAGTAAATTACATTTTTTTGTACCCTCGATTGAACTAGTTAGCTGATATAGAGAATATACAGTAATTAGTTTATTTTTTTATTTTTTTAACGAGTAAATACAATTTTCGGGACCAAACGCGAGACTCGATATATTTTGATGCCGGGAATTTGAAAAGTAGGAGAGAACAGCCAATGCGATAACGCGATAGTTCCGAGATTTGAAGCGATGAAAAGTGCATCGCGCTCGGGTCGGAGAACTTGAAGGGTTCTTCGAAAAGAGCGGATGTGCGTACAGGGCGAAGGGGAGAGAAAGAGAGAGGGAGAGAAATAACAAAAGTAACGTAAAACAGTACTTAGAAGTTAAGTGTGGGCATCTGTTAATTTATGTTAATCAGTCTGGTTGTCCTTTGTTTCAGAGGCACATGGTGCACAGATTGTGTTGAGTGCGCAATGAGCAAAAAAAAAAAACGATCGAGACCGATACGCGGTCGGTATATCGAAGCAAAAAAAAAAAACATGGCTCACTCACTGTCTGTGCTCTAGATAAGAGCTATATATGCAAGTGGATATATAGACGATGTACATGCGCGATTCAAGTGCCCTTGAAAACGAAACGCAAAAAAAAAGCAAAAGAAAAAAAGAAAAGAAAAAGAACATGTACTCAATGTGCCTCTGTGTACAGCCTGTGTACCACGCAAGTTGGTGGTGCGCGGGTACTGTTGCGCTCGTTGGCTGTGGGATTCAGTGGCTGGTTTATCACTAGCCACGAAAAAAAAAAAAAAAAAAAAAAAAAAAACACTCACCATAGCCAATGTTCATCCGGTGCGGACAACAATCTTATTCGATTTTGCTACTATCGCTACTCGATGGGGGATCTCTCTGTAATAGGAAAACAGGACTATTACCGTGTGTGAAATTCCATTCAAGAATATCACATCCTCGGGAAGCGATATATAAATGAATTGCCGCTCGCATCGCAATTGTGCAATGTTCAGCGGTAACAGGGTTTGTATTTATCACGAAGCCAGCCTACCACTCATTCATACACACACATACACACAAACGCGCGCGGGTTTCTATTATCTTTTTTTTTTTATCTTTTTCCTCGTATAAAAATCATTCCGTGAACCTTTGCCCGAACTTTGCGTCATTATCTTGAATTCTCGCAATACGTGCTCCAGACACATGTCCGTTTGGACGATGGTGGAGCTTCGATACATTCGCGAATTTACACGTTTCCAATATGTTGAAATTTTCTCCCGATCCGCCAATCGCCGGGATTCTGACCGTCCTGTCGAACATTTTCGTATCAGGGGGGTGGGGGGCTTCCTTTTTTCGACAAAGGATGCGCTATTATTCGCATCCGAGAAAACCAGCGAGTCGCTTCTCACGACCAAATTACGCGTTTGGGGACACTAAAAAAAAGAGCGCGTAAAAGCGTGAAACGCGCCGGTATTACCATTCATTTTCGTGTTTCATCAAATTCGCGGCAAAGGCATGTATCTAATTTTTTTTTTCTTCAAAGATCCTGTACTGAATACCGTGTTATAAAAATGTTCCGATCTTCTCAGACGTTGATGACGTGAAGTACGTGATCAACTTCGATTATCCGTCGTCGTCCGAGGATTACATACACAGAATCGGAAGGACCGGACGCTCGCAAAGTACCGGCACGAGTTATGCCTTTTTCACACCACAAAACGGACGCCAAGCGAAGGATCTCATCAATGTACTCCAAGAGGCTAATCAGGTCATCAATCCCAAACTATCGGAACTCGCTGTCAGAGGTGGAGGCGGTGGCTATGGCGCAAGAAGTACGATTTTTATTTTTCTTTAAATCAAAGAGTATCGGATGTTTCGAAATCAAATCTAAAAACTTTTGATTTTGCATAACCAAGTATTTTTTATTTCAATGATCAATGTCTCAAAAAAAAAAATCATTATCCGTTAAAGACCAAACCTGAAAGTGCAAAAGAAAAATAGAAAAGATCGAGGATTCACGAAAGTCAATAATTCACGAACTTGTTAATTTTTCAGATCGTTGGGGATACGGTGGTGGTCGCGGCCGAGAGAACTCGTTTTCCGGTGTGCACAAACGTTTCGACAGTGGACGAAGCAACGGACTCAACTACAGTTGATTCATCAAATCGGATATCACTGGCCGAATGAATGAGCAGAATGCGAGCCCTTTTGAGATCGAAGATCACAAATTTTTATTAGACTGAAAGAATCAAGGAGATTGGGCGAGGGAGAAAAAAAAAAGAAAATAGTCTCAAGTTTCGCGCGAATATTCGTCATTCAATTTGCTCGGCCAAACTTATTAAACACAATTTTTATTTATATTTCCCTTTAGCTTTTGTTACGTCCGGAGTCCCACTGTCGACTCTAAGCCGAATTTAGATCATTCTTACGCGAAGAAAAAAGAAAGAATAATTGTAATAATGGACATGCCCGAAGTTCCTTTTAATTCAACCTTGCGTGAACGATGCGATCACGGAATATTGGAAAATTGGGTAGAACGAAACTGTGAAAAAGGGGAATCCAGCGACAGCACTTGGCAGAGCACGGTGATTCATGACGATCCCTAGAACTATTTTCGGTGAATTGGCTATGCGATTTTTCAATATTTGCTAATTTAATAGAATTGTGAGAAAAAAAATATTTGTGAACATTGCAAAGAAGAAAAGTCTGTCGAACGAGATAGAACCTTGCATTTTTTTTCGACTTTGAAGAACGTCGCAATGACGTTCGAAAAAGGAAAAAAATGCGTATCGAATTCATGGACAATTCATAATTTGTGCCGGCGCAAATAACGGCACGTTGGTCCCCTGATTTTCTGATATTCCAATTTGGCAGGCATCGTTCAATGAAGAGCCAAAAAAAAAAGGCATTGTCCACATGAAACACTTCAGTATTCATTCCAAGTTACTGGAATGGTCAGTATCGCTTCAGATCATAATTGTAGTTCTTTCCATTTATCTTTCTTCTTGTCTCTCTTTTCTTTTTTTTTTTTAATGTCGATTATTATATCAGATCACTTCGAATTATACACTCGATTTATACACAATCCAGAGAAGGGAAAATTGACTGTGTGGATCCAAGCGTCTGACCAAAATCAAGGTACAATTGATCTGATGGGTTCTGACAACCCCTATGACATAAACATTCTGTTACAATTATTATAGTAGTCCTTTTTTTCGTGCCGTGTGCAGCACTCCGACGAGAACTCAATCTCGTTCACGAATGTAACGTAATATGCGAAGAAAAAAATAAAAAGTCATGAAAATTGAAAACCAATGAAACGTGTATAATTTCTATTGTCATATTTACCCCACTTTACGATTTTCATTTCCTGCAAAGAATTCCAATATCAATCGAATTTTACATGTGATTTTAAAAACAAAATTTAGGGTTGTAGACGAACCGGAAGTTTGAATAGAAAAGTTAGGTTAGGAAATTATAGCAAAAGGTAAAGGTTAGAAAAAAGGATTATGCTAGAGAAAAAGAACTAAAAATTGAAAAAGTGATGAAAGTTCGCTGCGTTCAAAATGAAGTCAGATTTTTCGCGCCGAATTTAAGTTAGTATTCACGACAAGTTTATCGATCAAACTTACAATGACGGTCTTAATGCAGGAATACAACAATCGTTCTATTCTCGACTACGTTCGATCCAAACAAAAAAGCGATTTATGCCGATTTATATTCTTCGCTGCAACGAGCCGTTCCGCGGAAGAAGTTTTGAAAAAAGTGAGTGTTTACGCGAGGGAAAATTTCGGCGATCGAGTTACCGGATTGATGATCGTTTATTCCACATCTATTGTACTTGTAATCGAAAGCGACGAGGATGAAATATTTCGCGCGTGCTCGTACATGGTTAACCTTCAACCACGAATTCTCGCCACTGCTAAGTATTTTCCCATGGAACTGGGCGTTCAAGAGAGATTTTTCGAAAAATGGTACGGACGAAAAGTGGCCGAAGGAACGGAGGAAAATGAACTCGAAATGGTCGATTTAGAGAATTTCGAGCAAATGACAAATATGTATCGCGCTTTTTTTTTGGTTTTTTTTTTTTTTTTTTTTTTTTTTTTTTTTTTTTTTTGTTTTTTTTTTTTTTTTTTTTTTTTTTTTTTTTTTTTTTTTTTTTTTTTTGAAAACTTCGTTTTTTCTTGACAGGCTTGTCTAATGGAGAAATTGGAGAAAATTGGTAGTGCGGGAGATTCGCGCCTTCCAACAGAGGGCAGCCTCAGAGCTCTTTTGAACAGTTCTTGGGGCGACGATTTGGAAGAATTGTTAGAACGCTATAAAAGCGAAATCCGCTCGAGAGAAACTGACGATGACATTTGGCCGTTTCCAGAACGATGGTGCACGTCGATTGAAACGACCGGAAATACCTAAATTTGCTTCCAGTTCTCATGTATATTGGTGAATATTACGGAAACACTTCTTTTTCCTCGATTATTTTTTTGGTATCTAAGATAACCTAGTTTAAACCTTTCTATATTATACTTTTTCATTTTACAGAGTGTTTATGGAAATAAAAAATTCGGTGAAGAATCCTCCGCGTATGAATACGAAAAATTATCTGACATATTTTGTGAAGAAACTATAGGTGGTTTTTTGACACTCGCAGTATACGCGATGGCGGTTACGATTAGAACGGAACTTGAGAAAGGATTGTAAAAATCGGTTCCGAATTTCCGTCAAAAAACGCTTATTTAAATGCATTCTTCAGATCTACCGTGTAACATAAATTGTACGACTACATTCATTTCCTGGAAATCGTTACTAGAAAGATCAGAATGAGAAGCCGTTTTCGAAACATTGTAATCTCGAACTCCGCAGTACTCTTCAAGAAACAAATAAAGCAATGATCAGAGCAAACTGTAACTGTTGGTATAGGTATTAAAAAATCAGTGTATCATCAGTGAATCTACGCAAGTGGGAAGCAGAGAGGTTATGTCTTACGTACTAGTTTGTTGACTAACACAAGGTGAGATATCCGGCATTCTAAAATGCAGTATTCGTTCCGTCTCTTGTCCTACAAATGAAACTGACTGAGTGTGAGCATTCGTTCATTTTTGAAGTCAAGTTATCACTTGTTGTTTATATCGTCGCAATTGTAATCACTTTTTAGCATTATGGGGTTAGGCTCGAATGATAAAAACTCGGATCACGCTGTTGCCGGTGCTGTGAGCGGTTTCATGACTCGATTAATTTGTCAGCCTCTCGATGTCGTCAAAATCAGATTTCAGGTAGAAAAACATAATATAAACAATTCTCAAACAAAATCGACCATTTTGAAAATTGTTTTGTGACTGTGATCGCCATTCAAAAAGAATAGGTTTTGTGTAGGTAGCCAATTTTTTTTTTTGGGTGCGATTTTTGAAAGACAAAATAAATTAGCTGCAGGTCGAGCCGATAAGACACAGCGATGTAGGCAAGTACAAGTCTATGGTTCACAGTGTCAACACTATTATCAAGGAGGAAGGCAAATCCGCACTGTGGAAAGGACACGTACCGGCGCAATTGCTTTCCATCGTTTATGGACTTGGACAGGTGAATCGTCAATAGCAATAAAAAAAAAATATCTTTTTTACGGAGACGCTTCATAGCTGAAAAGCATCGCGAAATTTTTATGATTATAATCGACGAACAGTCTTTGCCGATACACTTCCAATGCATTGCAATTTCTACTTGCATTTTCTTTTCATTGTCATTTTCTCGCTGTTGATAACGGATGTTTGTGTAATTTCAATGGTTTTTAATTTAAGGCAATAATAAGGAGAGTTTGTCCCAATGCTTGATGAAAAAACTTTAGCAACTTGCTAGTATTCTTCACTTTCCATACTGACGTAAATGCTTGGTCATCGATTTTTCATACTTTTTAATACACTTTTCATAGAATTTTTAGAAACGTTTTTTAGACAACGAAATAATAGCTTTTGATCAGTCAGTACATCATACATTATTGCTAACTCTTGGTTTTTTCTTTTCCGCAGTTTTATTGCTACAATCTTTTCAAGAAATACTCCGATACGATTGTCGACGTGGAACAATGGAAGAAAATTGTGAATTTCATTACCGGTGCAGCGGCGGGAACTGCAGCGACAATAATTTCATTCCCATTCGACACGGTCAGAACCAGATTAGTGGCGCAATCATCGAGCAATCAGATTTATCGGGGACCCGTTCACCCTTACAAGTAGGCAGTCGCACCGACTTGACTATCAAGACCTGTAAAGTGGCATCTCTACGCTCTTTGAGATCGACGAGTCCTTGAATCAGGTTTCCACTAAAAAATCGTGCCGTCTCCTCTTGAATATAATTTATGCACTGAATGTGTTTTATTTTTATCGTGCAGGGCTATACTGAAGACGGAATCTCCAAGATCTTTTTTTCGTGGGTTATCACCGACTCTTCTGCAGATCGCGCCTCATACTGGATTGCAATTCATGTTCTACGGTATCTTCGTGGACGCGTACAAGCTTTTTTTTCCTAGCGATCGAACGAACGTCGCTAATTCTGTATTGGCCGGAAGCAGCGCCGGTCTCGTTGCCAAGACTCTCATTTATCCGTTCGATCTTGCGAGAAAACGTTTGCAGATACAGGGTTTCGAGCAAGGCCGTGTTGGTTTTGGAACATTTTTCACTTGCACTGGTTTGATCGATTGCCTCGTTCGAACCGTCAGACACGAAGGCGTTGGCGGTTTGTACAAAGGATTAGTTCCGAGTCAATTGAAAGCTGCAGTCACGACCGCCCTCCACTTCACGTTTTACGAGCAGACACTTGTTTTACTCCGAAAAATGCGAGATTACAAATCTTCCATTTGACACAATGCTCGTTTGCTTGCGTAGATGTAGATGCGTAGAAAGTTCCTTGGCCAAAGTCCTATTGCGAAGAGAGTGAAAATGACTCATTACAAATAAGCACCGGTTCACGAAATCGACGAAAAAGTATACTGTTAATGATTATTACATACGTTTCTAATTTGTAACGACTTTTCAGTAAAACAAAGAAACTTCAAAAGGATTCCATCAGCTGTTGTTTATTTATAGAACAATAAATTACGCGCAGACTTATTAAATTAAAAGTCCGTTCTCTTGAAGATTCACTTTCGTGTTGTTTTTCATCCGCTTGCTCAATGCTGACTCGAAGGCTTCAAAGAATTGTAGAAATTGGAAAAATATTTGTTAGTTCCCAAAGAAACGAACAGATCTACGTTGATGAGTTTGCGTGAATTGGGAAACATTTGTAGCTTTTCTCTTCTTCGAGTTTTAAGGTCTTAGATGCTGGAGGAGACGCGGAGTGAAGAAGGATTTATCCATAACTGATTGTATAGCCCATAGACAGCATAAGAGTTTCCTTGATCGCGGGATGAAGTTCGCGCTCGATGTATCGCGTAAGAGCTTGGCTAGCACCTCTCAGAAAGATGTCTTCCATTTCGTTGGATATAGCTTCGCGGGATGGCCAGTCGTCGTCTCTACCAGTGGTAATCTCATCGGACAACGACTGATCGAAATCATTCTCGAAGTATTCGCGTTCGCGACGTTCAACGTCCGGACGGTACAGGAGTTGCGAAAGCGTAGTTTCCCTCTTGAGACTACTCTTGGTATTTGTTTCGCTTGAATTTTCAACAATCGTATCGTTGTAAAACGTATCCGTGATTTTATTTGCAGATTTCGTTGAGTTCGTCGACGAGGATTTCTCGGTCGTTTTCTTCGCGATTACGGACTCGTTGGGAATCGTCACCGGTGAGGATTCGAGATTTTTCGTCGTGGCGGACGAAACGTCTTTGATGGACCTTCTTCTCTTTCTTCTACGGGGAATTTTCGTCACCCAAACGTTTTTGCGCGAAACGCCCAATTTATCGTCGGGATCGTAGAGCGAACGAGATGTTGGGTCCTCGTTCGCGATCGTCACGTCTTCTTCCTTCATCAGACCGGCTATTCCACGAGGTTCCGGGGCCTCGTAGGGCTCATCGTCGATCGGTGATGAACTCGGTGATGGCGCTGTCGACTGAAAAAAATAGTAAATCAATTATAATTTCCGTCAGCACGTACAATGTTCAGATTTTCTAAGCTGCTAGGAAAAATTGTACGACCGATGAACGTCCATACCTGCTGTTGATTCTGATGAGGTTGCGGCCATTTGTCGTATCTCTTGATCTGTTTGTCAACTCGCGTTGGTCTACAGCCATAAGCGTAGATCGAAGCGAATCTAGGCTCCAAAAAACTCGACTCCGTTCTTATTCTCATTTGGCCGCGTCCACGAGCAATAGGACTCGTGTAAAACTCTATACCGGCGCGTCGCAGACGCAAACTCATCCGACACGATTCAGCGATGATTGGGGTTCGATAATCCTGTGGCAAAAGGGATATCACACCGCTGACCGACAAATCGGCGAACATTACTCTCGTATGGAGAGCGTTGCTTTTTGGCTCGTAGGAACATCTTTCCACTCGGGCCCAGAGACCGCCGCGATTACGCGAGTCTTGAGGAAGCTGCGAAATCAATGAATTCTTATCAAGAACTTTTGGCATTTCGCAAACAGGAATTTCCACGTTACTTTGCGTCTGGATTTTCGAATATTCATTTGAAGTGCAGTCAATAATCAAATCTTCCAAGATTTTATTTACATAGAAGATTAAAAAAAATATATTTTGCAGATTTTTTACTTTCACCGTGATCCGGGAGACGGTCATTTCAAGAGGCGCCGATACGAGCTTCTGCTGGTAAACGATTCCGGCCTCCTCTTCGTCGAGGCGATTCCTTCGTGGCGAATCCCTCTGCAGAGCGTCCAGAGCTCTTTCCAATCTGCCACCACATCTGTCCAAATTTCCCACCGCGGACGTCAGAGTCGAGCTCGTCATTGGTAGAACGGAAGTCCACGATATGATCGATGCCAGACTCGAGACGATGAATATACGAAGTATCATCATTTCTTCTTATCTGGAAAAAGTGAACGGGCTGCGATGAATATAAGTCGAGGTTAGGGAAATCATCAAACTAATTTCGTATTACTACTATTATCAAGATATATTTAGAAAGCTACACGGATGATTCTAAGTACGGCTTGATTTTTCTTCTAATTGGAAATTACAAGCTACGGGTTGTTGCAGCTGGGAGATGATCGTACGAGAAGATAAGACGACTCGATGTGCACTTAAACGTCAAGGACGAGAGAGAAAAGGAGAGACTTTCCTGCGTCCGAACGACGCGACGAAAATTAATCGCGATGGGACTCCAATTATAAGTCCGAGCACGCACGATGAAGAAATTTTCTTCCTGCGATATATCTCTCTCGTTTCTTCTTCGAGGATGTCATCGTGTGCAGGCAATTTGCGAAAACTTCGTAAGTTTTCGTTATCGCGATTAAGGACAATTCTTCAGGCTTAAGATAAGAAATAGTTTTGAGAATTAATGTAAAAGGATTTTCAATTTGGTGACTGTCATTTTGGAAATAATTGGCTGATTATTCACAAATTTAATATGATTTGTATAAAATCAATTCTAGTACCGGAAGAAGAAGTACTTTCCCACAATCATCAAAGTTCAACCACGAAAAAGATTGTTCGATGCAGAATGCCTCGAAATACTCAGGAAATAATGGAAGGGGCCGAACACGTGTGTCTCGTGGGCACGAGCGTCGAACTTCCTGTAGAAACTCGACAGGCCCGCTATTTGCACTCGCTGAAACAGAGCATGAATATGCCTGCGTTCGGTTACCCCCGGCGACAGTAGAACGTCCCGGTGAAACTTGGGAAGCAATTTTCCTAGATTTTTTTCACCTACCGTCCGTAACCGTGCGATCATCGCCGACATTAGTTTAGACACGAGCCACGGAGCACGCGTGTATAAAAATCATTCCAAACTTCGAGATAAAAAAATAGAAAAAGAATATTTCAAAATATCTATAAAATTCCTCGAATTTTTAAGATTCTTTTGAAATTTCAAGTGTTTATTGTTTTTATCAAATATATCAAATTACATTTAATTATTTATTTTAGAAAAAGAAATAAAAAGTTTTGAAAACTCAGAAAACATTATTCACCATTCCAAGGCCACTTTTTTGTTGGAATTTTTTTGGGTTTCTTTAGACGTAATTTAATTTCTATCAGGAATCGGATAAATTATTTGCATAAATTAATTAATGCAATTTAAAGGAAACGACAATCAACGGAATATCCTTTGCGGCTCGATTCCTCCGATATATCCGGTTTCTAAAATGAATCGTGAAAAAAAGTGAGTGAATGGCCGAGCGTTGAGAAATTTCGGATGCATGTGCAATTGTTGAATTACAGTCTCGGAAATCAACCGATTCGATCGTTTCGGTGTGATAGTGGTTTGTTTTTCGAAAAATACCGTGTGCTGGACCATTAATCGGCTATTGTTCCATTGTCTCGATATCTCCAGTGTCTGTCGTAAACCCCATGAATACAAGCACGTGGCGTTCACTCCGCGGTTTTCATCATCGCAAATATTTTCGTCGTAAAAATGTAAATCTCGTCTCGTGCTGATTCTCACGCGGTATTTTTATTTTTTTTTCCACTAGCTCAATCAACGTCCCGATTCTGCACTTTTCGGATATGCAAATGGCGCAGTCGTGGTCCAATAGCAATTTTTGTAAATCATGGTGGATCGTGAAGCGTTGTTTCCCATTTTGGCGATTTTTCAAAAGTTCGCTGATTCGTTGACATTTTGAGGTAAGAGAGAACAATTTTAACGAGGACGCTCACAAATTCACATGAAATTGCATTGTCGAAATGTTATTAATGATATTTCAAATATTTTTTAGAAAACCGGAACAGTGAAATTTCACCGATGAAGAATTATTATAAATAACGGTGAAATCGAATAATTGAAGAACTTACCGATGACACTCGAGTCACTTTTCGGATAACGAATTTATTGGATGTACTGGGAATCTAATAATGAAGAATCGAGCTTAAAAAAAAACGCACGGAAAGGACAAAATAGTGAACAAAAAATGAATTTACACAAAATTCGGTGCAACGAGCTCACTGCACCTACGCGCCAGGGCGTTATGAAGTATAATGAAAGTGCGTTCTCGGAGCGTCTCTTGAACCGTACTAAGTCTCGTACGGGCATTTCCTCCTTTAACGCTTCCTTTCTTTCTCACGTCTCGAAGAACGTTTACCTATATATATATATATATATATATATATACAGTGCAAGCATCGAAACTAGAACGCCGGCTGTACGCGATGTATACCACAGTAATGGAACGTACACTCTTTCTACTCTCGTACCCGCGTGAATTCATTCAACGCTGATTATTGCTTCATCGCATACGGCTGGCCATTTTCGTTTCGCGAACGTAATTTTCATTTTCTTCATCGTGCTCGAAAGCGAACTTATTCCCTATTTTATAATCATTCGGAAACTTCATCAAAAACATTATATAAAAAAGACAGTAAAATTGTGAAAAGTTTCAATATTTGATAAGGAACAAAAAAATCGTTGGAACGCTGGAACGGATTCCGTGTCTGTGAAATTCGAATTTGCAACGAGTCCGCCTAGTGGCGATTTTACGAACGTGGATTTTTAATGATCAAACCGTGTCAGGAGAAAAACCATTTTTGCGCATGGCGCCGGTGGGAATCGTTGCTAGGACAAATAAAACATGGCGGAAATAGCCCTCGTAGTATTTGTCAGTGTTGATTTAGAGTACAGCTTTATATATAAACTTTCGTATGAAAATGAGTGAAAGTTCTGAATTTTCTAACTTCTCGAAGTTACGCCAAGTCGACGAAAAATTTAAACTTCCGGTACTGCCGAAGTCAAAAATCAAGTATCCATCGATCAAAGACATCATTTTCCATCATCGCAATGTTCCCAGGTTTTATCTTTTTTATACGTTATTAAGGAATGATCAATTTTATAGAAATATTGTGTTTTTTTTTCTCCGCATTTGCGTCTTTTTTTAATAGCTTAGAGATTCGTCTAAAACATTAACCTCTGTACGTGAAGGTCACGGGGAAACTGCGGAGAACGCGTGTCGGTACAAAAGCTTGATTTTTCTGATTTTTTTGGTGAACAGGTCTTTCATTCTAGATTTTAGTCGAAATCAGAAGTTTTGGTCTTTTATTGGTTGGTTGGCGATCTTCCATCCATTTGCTTCAGTTAGCTGAATACATATCGAACGATTGGGAATTAATTGATAAATTGAATTAAAAATAGGACGCAGTATTATTTTACCAGCGGTCACGAACATCTGGGCAAACCAAGGATCGTCAACGAATCGCCGTTCACTGTACCACCGGGAACCCAAATGTTGGCTTATCATCAATGGTCCAAAGCGCGTACTCAGGAAGCTACGAAAAAAGGCACAAAAAGTGCGAAAAAGGAGTGGCTTGAATTGAACGAAAAATCGAAAGATATTCTACGGAGATTGAGGGTAGATTTCTTTTATTTTCAAATCTAATTGAATAAACGAACTAACAGAAAAATCACTCGTTCGAAAATACAAAAAAAAAACATTTATGAATACGTTTCAGAACTTTTTTTAAAGCTCGAGAATAAATATTCTCAAATTCTTATTTCCAAATTCACAAAACGATTTCTAAGAAATATTTGTTATTTCGCAGGTTGACGTTGAAGCCGAAGCAGAAGAAGCTACGAAGCACAAAGATCTGGAAAAAGCTGTAGCGATGACAGACATCGATCCGAACTATTTTACAGAGTTGGTTGGTCGGACGGCCGTTGGCGAAAGATTCTCGAAGCAACGTTACATCGAGGACGCCCGTGAAGTGTTGCGAACTCGTCTGCTCATCGGCGTGGAAAGGGACGACTGCATTCGTATCGATCAGCAATTTGACGATGAACAACGTAGACTCAACGAGACAAAGGTCACTATCAAAATGATCAACAGTCTGTTCCCCAAAAGCGAGTAGGCTGTGAAAATCAAGAAATATTTGGAATAATGCATTGGGAAAAGACACAAGCTTGTTGATGCGAGCTTGATAGTCCATTTGCTTCTACTTTTAATAATTGGGCATCTCCGAAGCATATTTCCATTAATTTCATGGTAAAATTTCGAAATAATGATTCGCTTTGAATTAAAGTACTCACTAACCCAAACAAACCCAAACAAACATTGCCTTGATGGGTTGCGATAAAAAACGATCGAAATTCGATACCCCAAATATCCAGGAAAATTACAGCGTGTGCGTGAACGGTTTCGAAGAATTTTTGTCGAAAGATCACGAGGACAGTATGGCGGTTCTCGACCAAGCCGAAGAGGAGGTGAAGTTGACCTACGCCGTGACGAGTGAACGCAATCAATTGTCAAAAGATCTGGGCCAGGTACGCCTCGAGGTTTATGCCCTCGAAGAATCATGGCGGACCGTGAAAATGTGCCAAAAGTTTCTTTATCAAGTCTCACCGACACCCTGGCGTCTCGAGCACGACTGGATTCATCGTTCGTCCTCGGGTTCGAGCGTCGTTTCTGCTGACATCAACGATCTCCTGGGAAGATACAAAACCATCGACGATTCCGTCCCTCTCGAGTCTTTGATCGGTAAGCTAAAGAAAACAACGTTATTCGCACGTATTTGATATTTTATCAATAGGCAATATTGATAATAATTATACTAGCTATTATTGTGATAAGCGATGTAAAGAGGCACTGGAAGATAATAAAAATATTAAATTCGTTACAGAGATGTTTGAGGCCGAAGTCGCTGAAGCTCCTCCACCCCAGCTTTACTTCACTGAGCCCAAACAGCTGATGCAGGTCTTTCGATCGATGGAACTGCAAAACCTCAACGCGTTGATACATCTGGAATCGCTGGCTGGTCCGATGGCCGAAATGGCTTCGAGTATCACTGAAACCGAGTCTCTGATAAAACACGAACTCGGTGAGATCGAAGAAGGACTCCGTGACCTTGAAGTATATCTCTTTTGCAAATTTCCAATTTTTTCAATGTATCTTGGTAAATTCGGTATATAGATATTTCCGACAATCTGTCTGAATTATTCCAATTTTTCACGTTCGAGTTCTACCGGATTTTTTTATCGAGTTTTTGAAAAATCAGTAATTTTGTCAAATTTACAAAATATTTCAAACAGGAAAGTATCCGTGCAGAGGAAGAGCGTGCGAGTTATCTCGAGCAACACGCGAATCACCTTTTGAATGGCGTTTTTCGAGAACTCGTGTGTTCGGAGCCAGTACTCTATTTGCGTGTTTTCGTTGAAGACACTTACGAAAGTTGCATAGGACCGAACGACGCGAATCTCGACTCGTACACGATGATGCATCTCATCGAGAAGACTTACGAGCAACTGAACATGGAATTGGACAATTTGCCGCAGGATATTGTACGGGTTTGCGAAAAAGAGGGTTTTAGACAGGAAATGAAAACGATGAGAGACGCCGAAGATGCTGCCAGAAAGGTTCGTATATCCCGTAGTATTTTTCGAAATTCAATGATTGTTTTCGTGCGATAGAACTTCAATATCAGAACGGTTGATGTCCAAACGTTTGCCATTTGGTATCGTCACTTGTTCTAATTCAAAAAAACGTGAATGCCAGTCAACCATAGAAAAAGAAAAAAAAATATCACCTCATTCAGCATCTCGTCAGATAATCGATCGTCTTCCCACAGTTCGAGTTGATGCATCGTCTGTTGGCGGCTCTCGAGCGAATAATGGAAGGGCCAAAGCCGCGGCAAAAGAAGCGACACTCAACTCTCCGCGCGACTCCGATCGAGTCCAAACCAAAGCTTCCCGCGACGAGTCCAACCCCACTTTTGGACGAGGAGGGAAAAACCTTTTTGACTTTCTTTACGAACTACTGCAAGTTCGACGATCTCCGAACTTTCCAGTCCAAATTCCCGGACGACTTTGATCTCAGGTTTAAGAGCAAAATAACCCTAGCCAAAGAAGCCGAAGCGCTGGAAAGAGCGAACAGAGAAAATCTGGGTGATCGGAACAACAAGAAGAAATTCTGCTTGGAGAATTTCCGGGACAACGTCGATTCTAACGATAATGGGGATACGCGAATCGACGAAGATTAAAGAAAGATTTACGGTAGTTATCAACCGAGTAGAATTTGCGAAGAGAAATATTCAATAGTCCGTGCAAAAAACAAAACGACATTTTTTAAAAGAAATATTTCGTATAAAACGGTGACTCAGACTTTTTCCTACTGATTCAGTAGCGTTTTAATCGTCACCAGTTTTCCTCGGTTTCCCTGTGCCCTCGTGAAAAAGTATAGGAAAGCCCAAAAATGATAAAACGACGAAACGCGATGTGTAAAAGAAATGACAAATCATGAATCAATCACTGAATTTCCATAGAGTCTCGGTTTTTAACAAAAACGTTCAATTTTAGCATTTAATTACACATCAAACGAATTTTGAAACTTTACGCCCTTTTGCAGGCTTTCCGAAAGTACGCTCGCGACGTATACCTTCCGGCGGGAAACGAGACTGATAATATCGCTTGGCGAATGTTTGCGAGTGGCAGGAACTCGGATTTATCCCCATGGCAACAAGAGTCTCGGTGGCTGGCGAGATCGAGCGTGCGTTTGCTGGGGCAGAAAAACAACCCTTCAAGAAGCTCCAAAACGACTCCCTCCCTGTCCCTCGTACGCTCCTTCGTTCCCTCCCACCACCATTCTCTGCCCCCTTCAACCTGTCGAGACCGAGTGTTTTGATTTGTTTTTTTATCTCCCCGTAGTCTCGCGACTCGTCCCACGATGTTCCTTGTTGCCAGCCGCGAGAGAGATCCTGACTCGCTTTCGCCAAGGTTTCCAAGTTCGTAATTTTCGTCTGGCGTCAAGTCGACTCGACACAACCTTTTTGGGCTTCGTCGCTCGCCACGATATTCCAGCCAATATTCCGATACGACCAGAACTATCTAGAGGGCATTTACACGACGAGACAGTCATTAAAGTTGCAGCGATTAATTGCCACTGCGTTTCAAGCAGCAATAACGATGGAAACTCAAATGCCATATTTTCTCCCATAATTTTTTTTTTACCACTGATCGAAAGATGGCACTTGATAAAAAAAAATAAAAAATAAAAATTGATAGTCCATTTTCCATCTACGGAATTCTTCAATTAAAATGAAAAGAATTTCGATACGAAAAGATTTCAACGAGTTCGAGCAAACCACATGATCGTGCTCTTTTCATATTTCGCCATTGGTGACCATGAGAATTCAAAAACCAATTTTAAAAAGTTCACAAAAAACATTTCATCGTGTCCAACAAATTTTACTTACCAAAAACTGTTTTTTTTGTCATGTTTTAATGGCGACAGTGTTGACGACGAAATCCCCTCGGCTGTTTCTTCGTATTTTCGACTTTACGACTAAAAAATGAAAAAGAGAAAGATGTATATATTTTCGATATCAAGTAAATATGGAAATGGATAATAATCCTGGTTGCATTCCGAGGATACTGAAGGCCAACGATTGCTACAAGAGAACCTGGCGGAAACTCGTTTCCAAATGACTGCGGTGTCCGCGATTCTAAAAATTCTCTACCGTTCAATGAATAAAATAAGCACTAGCCGTCGGTTTAAAAAAATAGGAAAAAAATGAAAAAAAAAAAAAAAACAAAAAAAAAAAAAAAAAAAAAAAAAAAAAAAAAAAAAAAAAAAAAAAAAAAAAAAAAAATGCGACTCCGTGGATGTGAACGTTCGTACTCGCGGGGATGACTGTTCGATCGCCATGTATAACTGGCGAACGGAGGACCGTTGCTCCTCCGTAAAGACCGGATTCTCCGGTTCGATGAATCGTAACGACTGATTGCGTTCGTACGAGAATGGAGCACGTGCGACAAATGTATAGTTGTCAGACGCGGCAGCGCGCACGAACGCTTATTCGCTTGCCACGGGATGAACGAGCCGTTTTGCAATCCGGTCTAAGATAACAGTACAGTATAATTGATCGATGACTCGGTCACTCGACTATTTTTACGCTTTCTTCCCTTTTCCCTCGACGTCTAGCCGGATCGTCGAGACGCGAGAGGCAACGTGCGTCAAATTTATCGATCCGCAATTATCGATCGTTAGAAACATTTTATCGTTTTTTTTTACTGATCGATCAAATCGTAATTCGATTATCGCGAAAAGTTGCGATAACTCGGTGACATTTGAAAATCTTCAGCGTTCCGAGTGGTCCGATAATTGTAATAATAATAAAAATTGCAATAACAGCAACAACAAATATAATGATAATGTTAGAAAAAAAAACGGAAATTTTTAAAAGTTTAAATTGTGTAAAGAATCTCTAGATGTGAAAGAAAATTGAAATAATGGCTTTGATAGTGATAAACAAGTAATACGTACCACGTCACACACGAGTCCGAGAGATAGTCGAAATCTTCAGATCGCGATTTCTCAAGGACGAAACATTTTTATCGTAAAATTCAAGCATCTATTTATGTCTCTATGAATTCTACAAAGACTGATGCTCGATTTTTCGTTGTAAACTTAATCGACGCCGAGAAAACGGATTACGAAAATTTGTGAGGTTATGTCGAAGACGTACCACGTGACACACAAAGACTGATGCTCGATTTTTCGCTGTAAACTTAATCGACGCCGAGAAAACGGATTTCGAAAATTTGTGAGGTTATGTCGATGTTCGTCATGCCCTTAATAATA
Source organism: Ophioninae sp. B BG-2022a (assembly GCA_030522765.1). Taxonomy (NCBI): domain Eukaryota; kingdom Metazoa; phylum Arthropoda; class Insecta; order Hymenoptera; family Ichneumonidae; species Ophioninae sp. B BG-2022a. The sequence continues at coordinate 9,249 of JAPYZJ010004279.1, read as the reverse complement.
ACAAGTAAAATAAATAATAATAATGGATGACAACCCCATTATTGATAATAATAAAAGTTCGTCGTATCAAAATTTTTCCATGCAAACGGCCAATTAATTCTTAATGAATTTCAATTCGTCTCGGTCGTTTTAAAGATTCAATGCTCGCGGTCGTCCGGACTGAAAATTAATGCGTGAGCGCATAAATTAGATTGTCCGCGACGCGAGTAGTGAGAGTGGAGACAACTCGTTCGGCTTGAAACGACAAAAAAAAAGAAAAGAAAAAGAATAGCAGAGGGAAGGGTAGAGAAAGATACGCTCGCAAGAGATCACTGCTATAGAAGGAGCGATACAAAGAGATCCCCCGCCCCCTACCGGCCGAATCGCCCACAAGACATCCCACACTTGTTCGCTCCACTCTTTCATCTCGACAATTCGAATATTCAAATATTTCGCTCGTTCCTTCGATGCGCGTTTTACGGTGCCGATAAACACAAACGAGGATCATCACGACTAGGTGGAGGACACAAAATACGTTGATTGTTTTCTCTATTCACAGTAATACGCAGAAGAAGACACAATTCTGAGATTTCGCACGAAACTGCCACTTCGAACTTTTGATTTTCAATTCCGAATGAAAATGAAGCTTGACGTTTTTCGGGGTAATTTGTTTATGCCAAATGACGTTGAAGAAATAATAACGGCGGAAGGAAACTCCGATAAAACCTCGAAAAGATCGAACATTTTAGGTTAGGTTAGCTTTCGTAGTTGTTTCGCCAACGTTAAAAAAAATGAGAATTGTTGCCATACGAATATAGAGGAAAAACAAAATACGAGTAAACTTTATTACCCGTTGACGGCTCATCGAACCGAAATGATACAAATTTGCGATGAAATTCGCCGGATTCGTCTCGCCTCTCCATCCTCGCAACACCTGTCGTTCCGACTCGCGTGTTCCCGTTCCGCCCTCTCTGGAGAATCGCCGGAAATGTGTGTTTCAGTATCGTTCCGTATTGAACGTTCGCGTATACCGGAAGTCGAGGTTCCCGGGAGTGCGTCGAACCGCCTGTTCGCTCTGCCGTTAAATAACCATCCATCCCTTCATTGTCCCTTTCCCGAAGCAAAATATTCAATAAAATCATAAAATATATCTTGCCGACTATACGGAATTTCCAATCCGTTATTAAAACGAGGGCGATTGAATCGATACGATTTTTTTTCGTTGAAAACGTAACGCAAATGGATTTTATTTACGAAAGAAATAATAGTAATAATAATAATAATAATAAAAATTGCACGCTCAACGTACCAGGGGTGAATAGGAATCGCAAGGGAATCACAGGTGTCGATAAAAGTTACACGATTATCGTCTCGATCTCGCATTACAGAGAGCACACGTAAAACATATTTCAGCATCTCCAACGGTTTCGACGACTCTTATCATCGGTCGGAGAACGAGAAACGTGCCACGCTACACCAAATGATGAAACCCACGAGTCGTTCGTTTTTTTTTTCTTCCTCTTTTTTTTTCTCCCCCCTCAGCCTTCTTTTCAGAGACTTTCACAAGAGCACCAACATACAATGCTGTTATTTGCTTCAGCGAATCTCGTCGTCGTATTCTCACACACACATACACACGCACGCATGCGCACAACAGGACCAATCAATCTCCGATCGATAGTCGGTACATTCACTCTAGCACAGATTTCCTTTTTCTCTCTACAATAATAACGATAATAATAATAATAATAATAATAATAACGATGACAATGATGATGATGAGTCTAGCGGCTACAATATCGTACGCGTAGATAAATAGTTGTGTTATCTGCATTTTGATCGAAGCGCGAGATAAAATATTCGTGATTGTATATATATATATATAATATAATAGAAAAAACACAACAAGGGCAAGGTCGTTTAGATGAGAATATAGAATTTTCGTTTACCTTCTCGAAACGGCAAATTGATATAAAAAACAACAATTACATCCGACAATACGGTTAATCCTAGGTGGCCTATTTTTTCTCTGCTCTCTTCGGATCTATCACGACTGAGATCGTTTTCCCGCAATGGAAATTTATATGCGATCGAAGCAATTTCTTTTTTTTTTTTGAAAATTTCCTTTTCTTTTACTCTCTCCCTCCCCATTCGCGACTTTTCTGTCTTTTTAACGATTTGGCGCAATTTATAACCTCTCTAACAAGAAACGGCGAGACACGAGACGAATTTAACAATTGTCTCATTCGCAATAGCCGGAGAGAAGAGGGCGCTGTAGCCACTTACCACGAGGTTATCCAACATGTATTTCCTAAAATTTCGCTGGGCTTGTTATACGATATAACGAGCCTCGGGGTCGCTTTCGGTTGCGCATGCGCTATTTACAGACTTCCACACAACGCTCGTTTCGTTTGATCTTTCTTTTTTTTAACCTCGTCGCTATATACATATCGAGTCTCATAGATATATTTTTAATGTATAAGCGCATTAAGGCGGGTCGGAAAATCCTATAGTTCGTCCCTTCGATCGATGGATCGAAAGCTTCGTCCGCTATAGACTCGAGCGACTGGAAATCGATCGTTTGGGGTCTCGGTTCAGTCGGGCTAAAAATTTCGCTTTCGAGAAATTTCGAAAAAATTTGGAGAAAATTTCGAGAAAATTAAAAAATTCAGACAAAATTTAGAGAAAAATAAAAAATTGAGAGAAAATTTAGAAAAAATTAAAAAATGTGGAGATAATTTAGAGAAAATTAAAAAATGTAGAGAAAATTTAGAGAGAATTAAAAAATGTAGAGAAAATTTCGAGAAAATTTAGAAAAAATTAAAAAAAATTTTTAAATAAGAGAAAATTAAAAAATTTAGAGAAAAATTTTGATTTCGAGAAACGTCGAATATTGATATCCGCTTTTTTTAGAGCCATTATTTATGCTAGAACGAATTTAAGGGACAAATAAAACTTTTTTTACTTTCGTTGGTACAGATACAAAAAATTCTTATTTTTTGGCGGAGATTTAAACTTTTTTTGCAACGTGATTTCAATTTGTGGAGCGATTATTCAAAGGGATCTTTTTCGATGGCATTTCAAGGGACGCTTTGGTATTCTCTAATCCGATTTGACGAATATTGAGGTTAGCAACTGATTTATTCGTAATTGAAGTTGCCGATTTTTTCTGTGCGAATTAAACGAGGAAGAAACAAAAAATGATGGAACGCTGTCACTTATCGATTGCAACGGCGAACTCTGGCGTGTTCATGTTCGATACCAAAGATCGAAGGGTTGAAGATTTAAAGTACCAAAAAAAAAAGAGAATTTTTCCGACACACCTTAAAATATATATATATATATATATACACATTTCCCTATAGGTATTATTTTTCATTACCAAATTGTCCAGTCGACTAGCATGAATCACTCGTGAAAATCGTCAACGCGTATTCGTCGGTCTTTCGTTTTTTTTTTTTTTAAGTTTTTGAAAATCGTCTACGCTCTCTCTCTCTCTCATTCGCACTCTCTATTATTTTATTCGTGCCTCGCGAAAGAACGTTCCCATTGGTGAGAAATCGTTTTATCGTGAATCGTCAACGTAAAGAAAAATAAAAGAAAAATGGAAGACTGAAAAAAAAAAAAGAATTTTTTCGAGCTCGCGAATCGAGTTAGGAGTCTCGTGGGATCGCGTGAAAAATTCCACGTGGGGGACGATTAACGGGCAAGGAAAAACTGAGGTTTTCAACGTGCGTTGAGAATCGTGACTTTTGTCTTTTTTTTTTTTCCTCGGGCACCCTTCGAAGTTTCACTCTTGGCAATCATACGTTAAGAATACAAGCTCTCTAATTTCAATGCTACATTCAAACTGACGTTTCTTCACTTTTTTTTGTTCGAATGCTTTTTTTCTCTCTCTTTCGCGTTTTTCTTCTCTTTTTCTTTCTCTCTTAGAAACTCTGTCTTTTTATACAGTACGCAGCAGTATCGTAGCGAGATACAAAGGTGTAAAAAAAAAAAAATGGATAGGCACGAGTACGCAATTGCCGGGTGAGTCGCTAACAGAGAAACGCGACAGAGACAGGAAATTAGAAAGAGAGAGAGAAAGAAGAAAAGAGAAGAGAAAAAGTACACGCGGAGAGTGTGTCAATGGAGAGAGAGAGAGAGAGGGGGATATACGCGTACATTTTCCCTCTCCGGAATAGCAAAAGACGAAAGGATGTTTCTCACGAGTTCTCGAGTATGTCTAAAAAAAAAAAAAAAAAAAATATCGTTGTCTTTGGCGATCAAGCCCTCGGTACAAATCTCTCGACGGTCGTTTCGTATATTTTATTTTTTTTCAAAATTCTCGTTTGTTCTTCCGAGCGTTCGTGGACCGGAAGTCGCGATTAATATCGTCGTGGCTGAGCAGGAAACCCGAATTTCGATTGACCAGAAGGCTCAAAATACCGAATTTCAATAGTTTCAAAACTACAATTTTCGTAAATGTTTACAAAATTTGTTTGGGTTCGTTTGAGTTCATTAGTTTGATTTTAAACCCTTGATTTCAAACAAACCCGAGCAAACCCAAACATTTACGAAATTTGTAGTTTCGGTATATTGAAATTCGGAATTTTGAGCCTTCTCGAAAGTGTAACGATTTTTTCAGGTTCTTTCAGGCACCACGACGCTTCTATCGTCGCGGAAAACTATTTTTTATTTTTATTTTTTTTCGTTTTCGAAAAAAAGTTCGTTTTTGAGAAACGAGAGAAAAAGAGAATTCCGTTGCAACCGCAATATACAAAAGTACATCGTACGCGCTCACATCGCGAAAAAATGAGCGATCACCTTAAAATTTTAAGGCAAGAAGATATTCGAGCGAAACGTGCGCGTCGCTTCCGTTTTTTTTGTTTTTTTTGTTTTGTGTTTTTGTTCGTTTTCACTCGAACCGCGGACGAGCATTCATTTTTCAGTCTTCAACACTCGCTGAATAAACCTCTCATTGTGCATCGAGGTGTCTGGCGGAAAAAAAACTTTTTTGTCCCGCAACACACATAGACTCGGTTGAGCCTGTACGAAACTGCGGAGAGCTTGAGAAAGTGTCTCTTGCGTTCGGAGCACCGCCGCGAAGCTGCCGGTGTAAAAACGACTCGGGATGATCTTTTTGGGTGAGGGTACAAATGTCGAATTCGAAAATGACGAATGTTCGAATATAGATAGATCAATCTTACTCTAGAGTCTGTAAAGTCGAAAATAATGAAATTAAATTTTGAATAATTTGTTTGAGTTTGTTTAGGTTTCGAATTTGGGTTTGTTTGGAATTCGAAAATTTTGAATAAATAAATTTTAAATAATTGAATTTCGAATAATTCAATTTCGAATAAGTAAATTTCGAATAATTGAATTTCGAATAATAAAATTCCGAATAATTCAATTCCGAATAATTAAATTTCGAATAATTAAATTTCGAATAATTAAATTTCGAATAATTCAATTTCGAATAATTCAATTTCGAATAATAAGATTTCGAATAATTAAATTTCGAATAATAAAATTTCGAATAATAAAATTTCGAATAATAAAATTTCGAATAATTGAATTTCGAATAATAAAATTTAAAATAATTAAATTTCGATTAATTAAATTTCAAATCATTAAATTTCGAATAATTAAATTTTGAATAATTAACTCTTCGTTATTTTGAGAGTTCAGAATTCCGTCGTTTCGATATTCTGACCCCCACCCATTTTTTTTTCCCGTCACCATTTCTTATGTACAATATACATACAAAATACGAGCTCGTATGGACGATGGATAAAACGGTGGCACGATCGGTTGAGCTCTAACGTTCCGAGAGTTTTCCGGGTTTTTCGATGATTTTTCACCAACGACCGAAAACCCCGATTGGATTTTTTCAAACGCATCTTTCGCTCGTTCGGTCCTTCGCGAAACGGAAAAATCCTTTTTCCATAAACTTTGAGTCACGAGGATTGTCGCGAAAACAAAAAAAAAAAAAAAATGGAAATTTCGGAATGGAAGAGTGACCGGAAGTGTTTTCGAGACTCGACGATTTCACCGATGAAACTCGCGAAAAGTATAATCTCGCGAAAAGCAAGTTTTTGGTCGTTTCACGACATACTGAGTCTCACGACTGAAAAATTCGATTTTCGTTGTGCGCACGCGCGTATAAAATACGATTTCTCGGTGTGCGCACGCGCGTGTAAAATTTAAAGAAACGAGAGAGTTTTCGAAATTCAATCGGTTTTTCGTTCGAACGTGACGCGTCGTTTTTCTTCTTGGTCGTAACGTTTCAGTCTTGAGTCTCGATGAGTCTCCCTCGTCACGGTAGTATTATTGTGATCCGCGACGAGACTGGAATTGGTCTGAATGAGTTTTTTCAAAATTCTCGTTTGGTGACCGACGCCTGATGATTCTAGACGGGAGTTCGTGACTCTCGAGGAAAACGACGCCGATGATGACGCCGATGACGCCGATGACGCCGATGACGCCGAAGACGCCGATGACGCCGATGACGCCGATGACGCCGATGACGCCGATGACGCTGATGATGATGACGATGATGAAAAGGCGGACGACGAAGACGCCGAGGCGTCACTCTTTTTCGTCCCACTCGTTGTTGGGCAATATCAGAAGACGCATGTGCAGTCCTCCGAAGCCCGGGCCTACCTAGCCCTTTTGCGATTCAATTTGGCAAGTTTACGTCGCTTGAGGATCAGCTGGTAGAGAGTATCGAGACCCTCGTGCAAACCCTCGCCCGTTATCGCGCAAGCAGGTTGAACTCTTATGCACGAAGTGCCTGGTGAACCGGCGAGTTCCAATACTCCCAGATGCTTCTCCAATTCGCCTACCTCCTTTGCACCTGCCATCGACGAGTTAACAAAAATTCACGTGTGTTTTTATTTTTTTTATATTTTTTTTTATTTTATTTTTTTTTTTCAATGTTTCTTCGAGGATGAAAAGAACGATTGAGGACGTGTCGAAGACACACGTGACACACGAGGGGGGCATAGTCGACATTTTTTAATCGCAATTTCTCGAGAGGACGAAATTTTTTAATCGCTATTTTAATTTTTGTCGAATTAGTCGAATTTAATTTTTTTAAGTTGAAAAATTTAATTTTTTTTAATCAAATTTTTTTAAAATCAAATTTAATAATCAAATAATTAAATTTTTTTTTAATCAAATTTAATAATCAAATAATCAAATTTTTTTTAAATCAAATTTAATAATCAAATAACCAAATAATCACATTTAATCAATTTTAATTTTTCAAATCAAATTTTAATTAAAAAAATTTAGTTAAATTTAATTTCAGTCGAAATTTTTAAATCGCAATTTAAATCGCAAGGACGAAACATTTTTATCGTAAAATTCAAGCATCTATTTCTGTCTCTATTAATTCTACAAAGACTGATGCTCGATTTTTTACCGTAAACTTTTAAATTTTAGTCGAATTAGTCAAATTAAATTTTTTTAATTTGAAAAATTTAATATTTTTTAATCAAATTTTAAAAAAAATCATATTTAATAATCCAATTTAATAATCAAATAATCAAATTTCATCAAATTTAATTTTTTTTAATCAAATTTTAATTTGACAAATTTAGTCAAATTTAATTTTAGTCGAAATTTTCAAATCGCAATTTTCCAAGGACGAAACATTTTTATCGTAATTTTCAAGCATCTATTTCTGTCTCTATGAATTCTACAAAGACTGATGCTCGATTTTTTACCGTAAATTAAATCGACGCCGAGAAAACGGATTTCGAAAATTTGTGAGGTTACGTCGATGTTCGTCATGCCCTTAACCTTGAAAGAGAACGAGGCGACAAGTGGATCGACGACTGGAACAACCGCGGCTTACCTGGCAAATCTTGCTTGTTCGCTAGTATGAGAATTGGAACTCCAGCATTGTCCGGACTCCTCGCGGTTCTTGTGAGCTCCATTTTGGCCTCCTCGAGCCTCTCCGCGTCACACGAATCCACCACGAATATAATGCCGTCGGTGCATCTCGTGTAGGATTTCCAGAGTGGCCGGAGCTTTTCCTGTCCACCCACGTCCCAGACGAGAAAGCTAACGCCTGATCGGTGCCACGAAGAGACGAAACAAACAGCAGAAAGTAGAAAAATTTATTTTTATTTATCAAATCGAAACGACGGAATTTTGAACTTTCAAAATAACGAAGATTTAATTATTCAAAATTTAATTATTCGAATAGTAATTATTCGAAATTTAATTATTCAAAATTTAATTATTCGAAATTTAATTATTCGAAAGAGAAAGGAGAAAAAAAGGAGAGAAGGGGAGGGGGGAGAAGAGAAAAATCGAACCGTTTATAATTTTATAGCATTGTTGAATATCGAAATAAACGAAAGATAAAATTGACAAAATTGACCACTTTTGGAACGGAATTGAATTTTAAAACTTTGAAAAAATCGCGTCGTTTTTTTCACTTTTTTTCCAATTTTTTGACTGAACTAGAATCATTGAAAATTTTTTGTTTTTAGTATTTTTTATTGGGCAAAAAGCAGTGAAAAATGTGCAATTTTTTTTTTGACTTTTTTTTCGCAGCTGTTTGTTACATTTGCACGTTCATTGAGAATTTTAGTCGGTTGCTAGTGACGTAAATTTTGAATCTGAAAATTCAAAATTCGTCTGTTCAGGATGGACCATGCTTATTTTTCGTAAACAAATATTAAAGATATACAGAAAATAAAAACAAATCCTTTAAATTGTACCAGCAAAACGTACTAAATTATGGATCATTTCTTCATATCGAATTAACAACAAAATCCGAGGCTGAGTAGGAAACCCGAACTTCGATTGACCAGCAGGCTAAAAATACCGTATTTTAATAGTCCGAAACTACGAAATTTGTTTGGGTTTGTTTGGGTTCGCTAGTTTGATTTAAAACCCTTAAATTAAAAAAAAAAACCAAAAATGTACGAAATTTGTAATTTCGATATATTGAAATTCGGAATTTTGAGCTATCTGATCAAAGTTCTGGTTTCCTAACCAACCCCCAAAATCTCCCAAAGCCAATCGTATTCGAATAGAACCAAAAATTAAAATTTCTCAAATCCCTCGAACAAACCCAAATTGAGATCAGTCCAAAAATAACCTCAACTAATTGGTCATACATCCATTGAAAAAAAAACAAAAACAAAAAAAAACATTCGTAAAATTACAAACAAAAAAAAAAAAAAAAAAAAAAAACAAAAAAAAACAAAAAAAAAAAAAAAAAAAAAAAAAAAAAAAAAAAAAAAAAAAAAAAAAAAAAAAAAAAAAAAA
>JAPYZJ010004278.1:0-14031 GCA_030522765.1 Ophioninae sp. B BG-2022a | reverse complement strand
AAAAAAAAAATTTTGAGTTTCAGTTTTAAGTATGGGGGACCCCCTTAAATATTTTTTTCTTTCTATTTTCTATGAAAATCTTAATGCGGTTCACGCTATACATCTACTCACCAAGTTTCAACAGCATAGCTCTTATAGTTTCGGAAAAAAGTGACTGTGACATACGGACGGACAGACAGACAGACATGACGAATCTAAAAGGGTTCTGTTTTTGCCATTTCGCTACGGAACCCTAAAAAAGAGCTCAAGGTTAACATGGAGAAGTAGATATCTTATCATCTCGGATATCCTTGAAAGCCCTTTGCCCTTTGTCGAGAAATGAGAGATTAGTCGAGAAAAAGCTCTTGACAGGAAGTTGCCCGAACGAGGGGTGGAACAGCCGTCACGGGGTTGCGTTGGGGCTGAGTAGGAAACCCAACCTTCGATTGACCAGAAGGCTCAAAATTCCGAATTTTAATAGTTCGAAACTACAAATTTCACGAAAGTTTACGAAGTTTGTTTGGGTTTGTTTGGGTTCATTAGTTTGATCTAAAACCCTTGATTTTAAACAAACCCAAACCAACCCAAACAAACCTCTCCATTTTTTTTTTAATTTGACGGATTTTTCGAAACGGAGTTTGGGGCCGGAGATATTTTCAGTTGACTCGAAAGCACACCCTGTAGATGACGAGAATCGGTTTCCGCAACTATCACGCCACGCGTCCTTCTCCATTATCCGGTATCTCTTTTCCTCCCTTTCTTCCTCTCCGCTGTCAATCGAAACGCTAGGAAGCTGCTGTATACGAGGTGCTGGATGGCCAGCCGCAGGAAACAACGAGGAAACGCGACACCGTCGTCAACGATGTGGCCAGAGTCCTCGCTCCCTCATCTCAGGTCTCATCCATAACGGTTCATCTCTCGAGTGTCCATCCCGTAAAAGCTTCACGTAATTATTGCTCCACACAGACACGGTGAACTAAATACCGCACGTGTTTTTTAATCCACCTTAACTGCAAAAAAGCATTATTTTTTAACACGAGCATACCATGAATTTCACGAGCATTCTTAGTTTAATTTTTATTTCTTATTAAATTATTTCGTGAGTTCCTTAGTTTTTAGGTTTTTTTTTAGTTTTTGTTTGGGTTAATGTTTTTTTTTTGTAAATCATGTTATTATATTTTTATTTACTTTATATTGTATTGAAGCCATGCTGCCATTATATTTTTATTTTTAATTTATATAACTTTGTTTTTCTATTTACTTTAATTGTTATTAATCTATTATTATTTTTATGATGATTATTATTATGTGAGATTATTTATAAAAAAGTTATTATTATTTTCATTTATATCTATTATGTTTTCTATTTTTTTTTTATTATTGTACAAACTTTTCTCTGCAATTTTTTTTTTTTCGTTATTTCATGTATCATTACGATTATTGCCCGAAAGTGTATCTGGGGCATAATAAATTTTTCATTATCATCATGCTCGAAAAATGTTTTGGAAAATTGTAAATTGCATAATAATGCATAATAATAATGAGGGATGCCCTGTCAATTTTCCTGTCATCTACCTAACAGTTTACCTATCATCGAGAAGTCGAGTTTAGTGATTAAAAAATCCACGAAAATAATAAACCTTTATTATTATAAAGGTTTGTTTGGGCTTATTTAAAGCTTTTTTATTGTTATAAAGCTTCAAAATTTCTTATTATAAAGCTTATTATAGAAGCTATTATTATACTAGCTTATTATAAAGCTATGATAAGGCTATTATTATAAAGCTTCATAAATTTATAATAATAAATTAGCTTCAAATAAGCCCTTACAAACATTTATTCTTATAAAAGTTTCAAAAACGAAAAGAAAAAAACAGAAAATATATATTCTTTAATTTATAATATTTCCTAAAAAATTTGAAGGAAATATCCATTGAAAAATATATAGGTATTTACTGTTCAATTTAATTCAATTTTTTTAAAGAAATCAACAGTGCAGTGTATAAATATCGTACTCCAATAATTAATAAATGCGATGGTATTGCAATAAAAATCTGTATAATTTATTATCACCGCGATATTATTATTTATTATAATAAATAATTATCAATTTTCTTTATTTATATATACTTCTTATTTCTATTCTATTTATTATAATCATTATTTATCGCCACGAATAGTAAAAAATAGCAAAAAAATAGCAAAAAAAAATAGCAACGTAAAAAATTCGAACCAAAGCAGTACGATATTATATAAAATTGGAGCCAAAGCAGTATATCAACATAAAGTCTATCGAAGTTATTCATCATGAAAAAATTAGACGTTGCCCTTTTATAAAGGAGGATTGTATCGATATGGGGGAAACATTATAAATATGTCTCGATAGGTCGTGGGTAAAGCGATATTTGCATGGAAAAAAAAAAGAAAAAAATCTATAGACCCATGGATTGAGGTGAGCACACGTGCTCTACCATCCCTGAATCGTCATCGATCAAACACTCCATCGAGTCGCCGACATTGAAGTCTCGTTCATCGTCGAACTCGGGCAAGAGGCAAATCTATATGTGAATGGAAATGTGAAAGATCTATAGCTGTCACGAGTCCCCCTATCCTAGTATATTCTTGAACCCTGGTTTTTGCGATTCCGAGACTCTGTGAATTTTCGATGAAGCTTACGAGGGTGAGGTACGCCCTCTTTGATCATTTTCTCCTTAATATTCTTCTTTGAAGGTTCGTGTCGACGAGCATCACCGAATAGACCTTGTCGAAGACAACAAAAATTTCTCAGTGTCTTTTTGATTTACCAAAGAATACTGGGATGATGCGGAAAGGAAAAATCGGATGAAACGTTTGGCGAAATTTCGACCAAGATTAGAAGACACCTCGTCTTATCAGTGGACCGAGGTTTTTTTTATCCGTGATGAAAAGAAATAGGGAATAATATTTATTGGTATTATAAATAAATAATTTGTATAAATGAAAATGTAAAATTGGTTAAATAGATAAAATAATTTATATATTTAATATTGGATAGCTATATAGATTGAATAATACAAAAAATAAATAAAATTTGGGTATTTCTCAACCTCGAAGAAAATTAGGGGAAGTACTTACAAAATGACATATAGGGGTAAAACGACACACCAGCTGTTTTTCAAATTGGATTGCTTTTATCGTTATTTTAGCACTCTTAGGAGGTGCCTTAATTGTCTATTAATAAACTGTCAAAATACTGTCATTGTAAGAGCATCCATTTTTTCTCAGTCAGTCTCAACAGATTTTAGACCGTTATGAGTTTTCTTTTGCTGCAACGAGTAATATAAGTTTTGGTAGGTTATTTTCTTTTAAACCATATTGTTACGTATTATTTCTATTCCTTAACATTTTGCCTCGAGTATCCTGTTTTATTTATGATGACATTTTTTGGTGAACTATTAATTTTGAGCTTTTGGAAATTGAAAGCCCCATATGGACAAAATGACACAGATATGCTATGGACAAAACGACATACGGATATTCAGTGAAGAAAAAAAGTGCTTCCAAAAATCCACCCAAAAAGATGTAAGGACAGGTTACAAAGAATCTATTTTATTCTGATAGTGACGAAATACCTTTTGAGACCCAGATTTTAAATGAAAATTATGATTTTGCGTCCATTTATTGTAATGATCTCTTTTTGCACTCAAAACCTGGAGAAAACTGGATACGATGCATGAATTATTTTCTTTGGGCTGAAGCAGAGTGTCGAGATTTTCCCAAAATAAGAAAAAGTTGATTCGTGCCAAATTTCTATATTTATGGTACATACTACTAAACTATGCCATTCTGTCCGTATAGTATGGACAAAATGGTTTTTTCATCGATCTCTATTCAAAACCACTTTTTTCTTAATTACTTGTTACAATTGTTGATTTTGCTTGTTTATTATATAGTTAAATAATTAACGTTCGTGCTTATAGAATTCCACGGTTCTGGATAAAAAAATAAAGAAATTATGAAAGAACTAGAAAACAGTATGTCATTTTGTACGTACTTTCCCAATACAGACACTCAACGATGAGAGGTCAATCCGTTAGACTTTGTACTTTCGTATATTTAAAACATAGGCTTTATTAGACCCTGTAACTTACATGGCTAAAGTACCTTAGTTTAAAAACTAGCTAGACCGGAAGTTCCGAAACGCCGATTAAATAGAAAGCTTTCGAAAGCTTCCGGTCTATCGAATCCACATTATAACAACAATCGGTCGATGGGCGTGTGCGGGAGTTGGGACAATTTGGGTCTCCTAAATATACCCAATGTGCTAAAAGCTTTTTGACGAGGAAGCGGAACTCAAAGATAATTCGATGAATTACGAAGGTCTATGATGTCGCTTTAATAATTCGTATGAAAAAGTTGCTAGGAGAGGCGATTTCCGAGGCGACGTTAGACATAGCTATAGGCTTGTTGTCTCTTCCGTCGACGACTATTTTATCGGCTGTACAATTTTGCTTATTTTCCCATTTATAAGTAAACGCGCGTGCACGGGCTAATCAGTGAAGTGGATTGTTCGGTGACACGCAAACCTGCCGGAGGTGGCTCTTGTGGGAGGCAACCCTCACTTAACGAAACGTATAAAATGGATACCGTGTACCCCAACAAAACGTGTACTTTCCATACGTTCTCTTTCAAGCTACCGACGGCGCCGATGCATTATGTATCAACACACAATGACCTCCCGATCATCCAAGCTTGCCACGAGTTTGTCCACGTTCCGTACTTTCTTTATCGAACGAAAACTTTGTTAATTAATGCTCGGTTTGTACAGAGGCTTGGTCATTCCGGAAATTGAGCTGGGGCTTTGGTCAAGCCCGCTTCTATATTTCCTATCAGGATAGAGTTGCTTTTGGAGCTTTGTTATCGCGTCCTTGAAACGACATTGAACACCCAAATGATCGTGCGGGATTACCTTTTTTTCCATCTAGCAATTGTGGACATTTCCAGTGTTGTTTGGTTTCAGATTAGGCACTGGGCTGTGGATGACTGATAGGGTTCGTGATGTTGATTCTTGATACAGTGTTGTTTTCGGTGTTTGGGTTTTGAGAGCCGGGAAGACCTTTTGCAAATTTGAAAAAAAACGATTTTTTTGCATAAATTGATTGTTTGGTTTGTTAGGAATGTTGTGGTGAAGTTTGATAGCGAAATATTAAGAATTGTTGGAGTTGTTACAAAAAGACGCCAAGAGCGTTTTTGTAAAAACTGTTTTTCCCAACTGCTGGAGTGATTACGCCGAAACTGTTTCACCGATTTCGATAAAATTTGTCACACATCTTCGTTACATCAGCAGTTTGTTGGTGAACTTCAATATTATTTTGAATTCCAAAAATAAAACCTACTTTTGCCTTTAAATATAGCAAAAATGTCATGAAAAATCACAAAATTGACTTTATTAAGCTGCCATTTGCTGAATTTTGCACAGTTTTTAAAAATCCTAGTTCACCACCAGCATATGGGTGTTGCCTTTAAGAATCATTTTGATTTTGATTTTTCCGATCATTACAGCGTGAGGGAGGACTCCAGCAGTGAGGCAATTTTTCAAAAATTTTCTTCTATAAACCTTAATATAAACGATGGTCAATTTGCATGAAAAGAAAGTGTATATATTTTTTTCAAACAATTAAAACATGAAACAAAACATATTCAAAAATCCAAATTTCTATGTGTATTCCCTCCATGAAAAAAAAAATCATAAGAAATCCATAATTTTCGAGCTTGTGAATGGTCTTCCTTCTTTAAGACCGAGTAAGCCTCCAGTCAGGTTGGTCGTTTACTTTTAATGTCCAATTCCAGAAGCCCTAGGTCTCCGTTGCTCACAAATTGTGCACTTAAAAATACCCTAATACTGGGGGGTCTCTTATCAATCTGTAAATTCACGTTTTTTCCAGTTTTATCTCCGCCAGTTTGGCATGCTATATCAGGGTCGAAAGTTCTCGATCGATAGGACGAGCTCAGTCGGTAACGGGGAACTTTCTTCATTCCCACAAATACGCGCCGTTAACTGTCGATAAAGCAACTCGCTTATTACTCGATTCCTTATAACCGACCGTCGGTAAAATTTTACCGACCGAAATCCATTTCACGATGAATTCCCTTTCTCGCTCGCTTCCTCGATAAGACACCTTCGTACAGAAATCTCTTTATCGACTTTCGACTCCAGTGGCCTCTCGAATCCACCTGAAACGTTGCTCTTAACGAGACACCAGTGAGGAGCTCCTCGAGGCTCACTCGTCACCCACTTATCCACAATACACAAACGGACTAATTGGAAAAGTTCTTTTGGGCGAGAAAGCGCAACGAAGAAGCCTTTTTGAGCTAGTATAATGCATGATCGACGCCTCGCAAATTATCCTCGCACTAACTCTATCAACATTCAGCGACATTTTCTTTCGAAAAAAATCTTCCTTTTTCTTCTTCATCGCAGTTCTTGTTCTTCACGGCCTTTGTTATGGAAATAAATGTTTGGAGAGTATCAGTGCCTTAAACGTAGATGAATGTAGCGAAAAGCAGATATGAACATTTTTTTTAATTTTGTATATTTTAGATAGCTAAAATATTATATTAATGCTAATTAAGTAATTATAGAATTCTAGGTAATTAATTATATTAATTCCAACTATTTTATTAATTCTAGAATTTTAGATTAATTAATTCTATTAAATCTAATTATTCTATTAATTCTAGAATTCTAGGTAATTAATTATATTAATTCCAACTCTTCTATTAATTCTAGACTTTAAGATTAATTAATTCTATTAAATCTAATTATTCTATAAATTCTAAATAATTAAAAAGAACGATAAATGAACAAAAAGTGTGATAAACAAATATATTTACGTATAAATATTATATCTATATATTAATATCATTCATATTTCACTATAAGATATCACTGTCATAAAAATAAAATAGATAAATCTATTTTACACATTATTAATTAATTATTCTGGTTCGAATTGTGTTAAAAAAAAAATACAAATCGAGGTTCGTATAAGAGATATAAGATCCAAAACTCTATTCTTTAAAATACGATATAAGTGGTCTGTCTTTTCGTAAAAAAAAAAAAACAAATGAAAACTTTTTTAATGCTTTATCGTTGCAATTATAATCGAACAATTAGTCTTCGTGGCTTAATAATTAATTAGTTATTCTCGTTTTCTTCGATGCTGACGCTGCGGACATTTTTTTGTCACGTTTCTTTTTTTAGACTTTTTTTTTAGACTCATCACTTTTTCAAAGTATTTACCCCCCCCCCCCCCCTATCCCTCGGTTTGTCCACCGAGGGCTTCATCTCCACAATATCAATAACCGTAACGCACGAAAGTACAAAGTTTTTTTCACCCCCCCCCCCTCTTTTCTTTTAACATAAATATTATAAGCTGCGACGGTGTCGCGAATTTTTCATTCCCATAGCCGAGACGAGTTTTCACGAGGCAAAAACTTTCCGGCTTGGCACCCCAAATTTTCGGGGCTGAACCGAGTCGCGAATCCTGTAAAAGAAAACGTAATAAAACAGAGAAATAAGGCATAAGAAGCAAGAGGAAGAAAAAAGTAAGTAGGGATTTCTGCAGGGGTGCAGAAAGGGCATGAGAAAAAGGGCGACGAGAAAAGAAGGGGGGGGGGGGGGAAGTGTGGAGAGAAATCGGAGGGAGAACGGACGAAAGGAAGGGATGAGTGAATTCCCGACTAACCATGACCCAAATATCTCTCAGTGGACGCGAATGCGAAGGCGGCCTTTCGAAATTAAAAACCGCCGGAGCTCGATTCTCTATACGTACAGGACATTCCAGACCAATTGGAGACAAATTCGTACAAAATCTAGCCACTTTGAATTTTTTTTTCCTTTTTTGTTTGGGTTTGTTTGGGTTTGTTCGGGTTCGTTTGGGTTTGTACGATTTCCATGTACGATCACACATCGAGGGAGAGAGAAAAAAGAACAAAAATCCACGTATTTGTGTCGATGTGTCAAAAGAAATTTTTTACTTTTCCAAAATTTCGAAAAAAAATAGTTTTTTGGAACATTCGAGACTAATTGGAGACAAATTCGTACAACTTCCAGCTGTTTTTGATTATTTTTTTCCTTTTTTGTTTGGGTTTGCACGATTATCATATACGAGCCCTCATTAAAAAGGGAGAAAAAAGGGCAAAAGTCCACGTCTTTGCGTCGATGTGACAAAAGAAATTTTTTACTTTTCCAAAATTTCGAAAAAAATAGTTTTTTGGAACATTCGAGACTAATTGGAGACAAATTCGTACAACTTCCAGCTGTTTTTGATTATTTTTTTCCTTTTTCGTTTGGGTTTGTTTGGGTTTGTATGATTTCTATGTACAATCACACATCGAGAGAGGGAGAAAAAAGAACAAAAATCCACGTTTTTGTGTCGATGTGTCAAAATAAATTTTTCACTTTTACAAAATTTCGAAAATAATAGTTTTTATTCTCTACCGAATGACTTGGATCAAGGATGTGCCAAATTGGTCAAATACGTGTCATAAGCTGTCAAATGTTTCAAACAGTGGTCATAACGTGTCAAATTGATGTCGTAAGGTTTCCTAGAATGCCTAAATTTCGATTAGGTATTTTAATGGAAATCAGTGAAGAAATATGAAACACAAGAAAGAAATGGAATATTTTTTTCCACCTGATGGACGTATAGAGCACAAAACGGATATTCCTGTATCGTCGATGCCTGGATTCCGGAAGAGTCGATATTACACTCCTCGAACTCGTTAACGAGTTATCAACTTATATTTCGCGATACTCCAATATCGTTCGTTCACTGGCTTTTTTCGTCTCTCCTTCTTTCCTATTCGTTGTTTTTTTTTTCGTACTACGTAACGAGTATTGAATTGTACGTCAGGTTTGCAATTACGGTACCGAGTCACCCGCGATGCAAATTGACCTTTTTTTTTAACGTCAAAAATACCATCGAGAGAAAAACCAAAATTCGGTTAAACTAATTTTCGAAATAACAATTTTCGTGCGTTTTGAAAAAAATGTTAAAAAGCACCATTATTTTTCTCGAGTTCTTTGGTAAAGACTTCGTCACTTCGTCTTTATTTTAAATCCTTACATACGTCCAGTCGTAGCTAAAAAGTGCTAACAGAAAAACTGTTTTCAGAAGAGATAGAAATAAAAATTAATAAAAATGATTTTTACATATTGTTTATTAGTGGTTAAAATTCGTCCCAAATTTCATTTCATTTTTTTTTAAATTACAACATTAAAAATCACGTTTCCCGAAGCACTGTGAAAAAATAGTCGCTTTACGGTTTACATAATTTTTTCTTCAAATGTTGATCGACCTGAAAAATGAAAAAAAATTCTTGTAAAATAAGGCTGTAGTTATAGTCTGTCGATTCGGATTTTCGAAATTAAAAAATTTTATCAATTTACAGCAGTTTAAAAAAAAAGTACATTTTGTGTCATAAATGTACTTTAATTATCACACTTTAATTATTTTTATAAAATTTTCTAATCACAATATCCAAAATCCGGTACGTCAGACTATAGAGAAAACAATTTCGAATATTAAGAAAAAAAATTATTTAAAAAATATTAAAAACTGTATGAGTTATCACGTATACCGTGTCAGAAAAACTAGATTTGAGAAAAACGCCTTTAAAGTTTCAAAGCCCTTTTATTGGTCACCCACGATTTTTATAATAACTTTTGATCTATAGGGAATTTTGAAAACCAACTTCCCCAGAAATATCTTTAAAATTATAAATAATAATAATACTCTGTAAAAAAAAATTTGAAAATTCTGGACGTATGTGAGGCCTTAAAACGACGGTTTATTTCTCTCCCTCAACGAATTCAACACACTGACCTTAGTGGAAAAAAAAGCTGGCCAAAAATCGTCTGCCTTTCCGTGAAGCACCCCATACTTCTATTCATAGGACTTTGACTAAAGCGCGGGAGCAAAGCAGACGAATGAGGTAGAGGCCTCACAATGACGGCGCTTGCGACGACCAAGATCAAAAGACAGGAAAGAGAGCCCGGTAGCTATGTCCTATGTACGTCATTATTATTTCTCGTACACCAGAGATCGACCACAAAAATATGTGGAACGCTCCTCCCCCGTCAATTTTCTGCCAAAATCGTGCCGACATTTTTTTGCACGTGTCAGCCTTTGTTAGCTTGCGTCAAAAATTTATTGAACGTTTTCTGTACCTACATTTGTCACGTGTAATAATAATTATCGATAATGAATTTTCGATGATTCGATAATAAATTGATTACCGAAATAATATAAAATATAAATATTATAAATTAAATTAATCAAATATCAAATACCGTAATAATGTAAATCAAATATAAAGAAAATACGGATAATAAATCGATAATGAATTTTTTTTTATCAATTCATTGTGCCTTATAATTCATCATAATTAGTTACAGTGTTATTACAATTTATTATAGAACAGAAAATTTTAATAATTTGTTATTTATATCGAAGTTAAAAGAGTCGTAACGTGAATGAAAAACAAAAAAAGATCGCTAATTTTAAACTCAGAAAGTTTTTTTTTTATCTCTACAAATATACAAATCATCGAAAAAATAAACATTGATAATTTTATTTGAGCTAGAATTTCAATTTAAAAAATATAAGTTGTGTCTTCAAAAGTTAAAAATGTTAAATAAATTACTCACTTTAACAAGAACTTTTTATTAATTATTCATACTAAAAAAGGAAGCCATAATATGGACGAAAAATTAAGAAATACAAAATTTGGTAGATTTATAAATATACGGAGCCACGAAAAATAAATGTATTATGATAATAGTCAATTGTTAAGAAAATGAATGTTCTTATCAATTCACGTTCATAAATAAATTATAACAAATAATCCATTTTTAGTACAATCGATTTTCGTAATAATTTATTATTCGCAGTAATGTATATGTTTATAATAAATTTATGTAAACAAAAAAATAAGCTTCGGGATTGATGTTCTTTTTGTAAATAAAACATTTACTCAGATCGCGGTAAAACACGCGATGACTGAATAAAGCGAAAAAATTGCAAAGCGCAGTATGAATGGTCGCGTGAAAAAAAAAAAACAATCACAAGTGTCGAGACTCGTTCGTAGCCTCTTCAGGGTGGGAAAAAAATCTCTCTCCTTTTCTCTCGACAAAACGCTCGGGCAACGTGGGTGACTACGATCTATTAAATCGACCGCGTCCATTTGTTCGTTTTTTATCTCTCTATATGCGACATTTCATCACTGACGCTTCCGTCATTCTCATGTAGTGCCATCGCGATATAACAAATCCATTAGAATGGGGAAAAAAAAGAAATAACAATCGTACACTTCTTCTCGTTGTTATGGTTCGTATGATATTCTGTGATGAGTAAATAGTGGATTTTCTTGCTCATGTGTACTAAATTTCGTTTTAAATAAATATAATTTTTTCATATTCATTGTAAATATTTTTATCGATTTTAATCCAAATCAGAAAATAATTTTTTCATGTTCTGCGTTTTGTTTTTTAAACTAGAAAAATATAGTATGTATTTTATTTTTTATTTTTCATTTTGTTTATATTATATTTATTTAAGATATTTTATTCCATCGTGGGAGCATTTTTCTTTCAATGCAAAAAAACAATGTTTATTTTGTTATTGTGTATCCTCCATTTTATTTTTCATATTACATTGTTTGCGTTGTTATACTCATTTTAAACATTTTATTTTGTTACGAAAGGAAACTTCTCTTTGTAATAAACAAAAATAAATAGATAAATAGAATTTTTTCATATTCATTATAAATATTTTCGGATATTCTCTGAACTTTTTTTTTGAAAATTACAAAAAATATATATATTTTTTATTTTATATTTTTCATTTTGTTTATATTTATTTAAGATCTTTTATTCCATCGTGGGAGCATTTTTCTTTCATGCAAAAAAACAATGTTTTTGTTGTTATTGTGTATCGTTCGTTTTATTTTGTTTTTATGTTACATTGTTTATTTTGTTATACTCATTTTAAACATTTTATTTCGTTAGGAGAGGAGGCGTCTCTTTTCAATGATAAAAAATTGTGTTTGACTTTCTTTCACATTAGAATCAGAAATTTATAGAGTGAACATTGTGAGGTTTATTCGTAATGCGATCACCAAAGAAGACGACGTTCCAGCTCGGAATGCGAAACGCGTCGGGAGTCAACTTCGAGCTCGTGAATCGCTGAATCCGAGTGACCAAGTTTTCTCTTTCGTTCTCGAAAGAAGAAAAATAGTCCGATTTATGTACCGCACGAATTTTCGCCGGGAAAAATAAAAATTGACCCAGTTGTGAGGCATGCATCGCCGTGGTAAACAATTTTTTGTTCGCCAGAGGGAACTCGGTATTTCGTGGAAAAATATCATTCTCGTTTAATCCACATTTTAATTAAACAATTGGGCTGATACTTTTTCTCCCTCGTAAAACAAACTTTGCTCTCGTCGTGAACATTAAACGTTGAAGTTTTTCTCCTTTTGGATTGTCGAAAAAAGGAGGAAATTTGAAAAATACTCGGAACTGCTTTTCGCTGGACGAAAAAATTCTCTCTAATCCTCAAACTCCCGCAAATTTTCTCGTATCGGAGAAAACTTTTTTCCACCCACGAAACGTTGCTGAAGTTGAATCCAGCTTGAGAAGCTCAAGGGATTTCGAAATTCCGTGAAAATCTTAACGTCACAATATTTTCTTTAATTCTTTAAATTTCTTCACATAAATCATTCAGACTTTGCCCTGTTTCGTACGTCAATATATATTTTTTTCAATTTTTTATTCACATAGAGTGATAAATGTTTGCGATAATAATATTATGAATTTTTGTGTCGTAAGGCATTATTGAATGGATATTAACATTAAAAGTTGTTAATTTTTGGTAAAATTTCATCGTAAAAATTTTCAAACAATTGCGGACTGATAGTCCTTGGTACTGACGCTCTTTTGGCGTTTTTTTTTTAGAATAAGCCGCGAAAATGTGTGGCCCCGCCAGGTCCGGAAAAACTTTGTACACTAAGGTAAGCCCAGCCATCGACGACGCGGGAGTCCTCCACACCATTAATCGCCGCAGCAGCCCTCCCCTCCCCTCCCAGAATAGCCCTCGTCCTCCCCCGTGAATCGGATCTCGGAGATCCATGATAGTCCAGTCGAGATAGACATTGAAATAGAAAAAATTCCGGGACGCAAATTTTTTTTTTAAACATCGGGGAGGGTGGTTGGGAGTCTACATATCGATTTTCGGGACAATCCTGACTGTGCAATCGCCGTCATCTTGATTTGAAGTTCAGTTTTTCGTTTTTTCTGAAATAACTCGTTAATTTTCAACTGTAGAGCAAAAATGGTAGTATACAAAGTTGTTGGAAATTTAATTTCCCACAAGATTGGTTCTTATCATTTTTACAGAAGATCAATAGTTGCAGAGTTATTCTATCAAGTTTATCAAAAAAATCGTAACGTCTACCGCCTCTCTCTCCTCGCCACATCGAGCCACAGGCCCTCCGCGGGGAGTCCACCATCCCGCGGAGGCGCCGAGCCACCCGCCGCCAGTCCCAGCCAGCCTCCGCCAAGCCAAACGGCGTGAGGCTGCGAAAGCCGTCCGAGCCGCCAGAGCATCACTTTCCCTACCTTACCCGCCCTACCTTACCCCGATATCGAGCCGCTTATCGATCGACCCCGAAAATGATCCTGCTGCCCCCCATCGAGACGCCCAACAACCCTGTCTCGAATTTCGAGAATTCGGCGAGCACGCGAAGAATTCTCAGTTAGCATCGAGCCATTAGCGAGCAAACAGCATTGTTGAGCCCTTCGCGAATTTCTTAAATTATTTGCGTTCTGAGTTTTCTTTTCGAGTTTCTTTTTTATCTTTCGTTTGCGCTTTTAGTTTTTTAACTTGTTTGCATTTTTATTTTTTTTTATCTTTTTTTATTTTTGAGTGCGCGAGTGTGTGTGTGAGAACGAGAGGGAACGAGGAAGCCGGCCGCCCGCAGTATCGCCCCGTTCTTTCTGGATTAGCCGAG
>JAPYZJ010004277.1:0-14031 GCA_030522765.1 Ophioninae sp. B BG-2022a | reverse complement strand
AAACGTAATAAATGCTTATTTGATTTCCTAGACTTCATATTTATTTTTTTAGAATATTTTGAATCTTAAGTGCGTACTCCTAGACCAGATTACCCTAATTTACTGACAAATTCGGTTTGTTGGAAATGTGACGAATACATTTATTTCCCTAAAAACTATTGCCTATTTTTCAATGCCTTTTTCCAAATGTTCTTCGATCTTCGCTGGGCACACCTTTGTCATTGTAATCAAAATGAAACAAAATAGATACAATGTTGCGAAACAGAACATTAACAATTCTATCAATATTGACATTTCTAATTCAACGATAAATCTCGAATTTATCGTATCATTACACTTTTATGAAAATATTTAGCAATAAAAGTAGCATTGGAATGAGAGTCATGAAAGGAACAGGAGGCAGAGTTCTCTGCACCAAACGTTTCATCGTACTCAGCATCTGTTCCACGTGACAGCTGCATTTTATCTACCAGAAGAGCCGAAGGATATTACCAATCCGTTTACATATTGCAGATCGCCAATTATTTATTTCCTCATCGAGCTTCTTCGAGGATAATTAAAAGTAAGCTCAAAGCTTTCGAGATCGATATAAATAAAAAATAAAAAATAAAAACAATCAAATCAATCTCAACTTGATTCCAGATACATGGAAGTTCGCACAACTCGCTGGTGTTATCAAGGTTCGAGAGACGATTCGAAATCTTCATCTGCCCATAAAAACGTATTTGCTTCACATATAGCACGTTGCCAAGATGTAATCGGGAGGTATTTACGAGACTCTTTCGAATTGGCTAATCAAACGCGACGACAATTTTTCACAGTTTTCGAACGAGCCTCTCTCCTGCCTCCCCGATATAATTTCCTTGGTACTTGCCGGCGAGGGAGAGTTTTTATTCCCGACCTGCTTCTGATCGTCGACGAGGGATAAAAATAAAATGAAGAAGAAGACGGATAGGAAGAAAGAGGGCGCGAGTCTAATGGAACCTATAGATGCTCTCGTCTTTTCAATTTTATGCAATTTCCTGCAAGCTTAAAGCTCGCGCGTCCGTTTCAATAGGAGTCTTACCGATCGAACGAGCAACGGAAGCGTCAAGCTCTCTCATCCTGTATCTCACTTCCCACCTTTCGTCCTCTTTCTCTCTCTCTCTCCCTCGTTCTCTCTTTTTCTCTCTGTGCTATCTTTTCTTGCTATCTTTTCTTCTTCCCATAAGCTCTCACCGAGATTCCTGGATCGTGTCGCGACCTATCGAAGATTTTTCTCTCGAACCAGACATCCCTCTTCCCCCCGGTCCGGGTGCCATCATTCTCGTTCCCTTCGAACGTCAGAATATTTAACTTTGTGTGAAAAATAGCATTCCAGGGAAGCCAAGAGTTTTTGCCGCCTCTTACGACAATTTCAGGAAAGATCTTCCACAGAGGATACCTACAGGTATACAGATATATAAGATGGTGCACCAATGATGGTGTACCCTCGATTTCGCGAAGACGCGATAGGAAAAAGTTTGCGCGAAGATTCGAATGGACCGGGCCGTATTGCCGAGTACGTACGACCCGGACTGACCCTTGGGGAGCTTCGAAATTGAGGCAAAAGTCTATGTCTTTCTTTTCCCGTGCAAGTTATGACTCCAGAGATCATGTCGGCTCGGCCCAAAAGTTTATCCGAACTTTCTCCCCACCGAGTGAATTTCTAAGCCTCTGGCCAAATAATTCTCACCTCGAGATACAGACTCGGTGGATAGGAGATCCACCAACCTCGATTGTCGATTCTCGACGAATAAATCGATTCAGGTTTTTATTTCGGGCAGCGACGGAAAGTTCGACTGATAAACGTTGAGTGGACTTTATTTCATATTTTTTCCTTTCTTTTATTTTCTTTTTTCCCCTTTCTTTTATTTTCTTTGTTTTCCTTTCTTTTATTTTCTTTTTTTTTTTAATCTTTACTTCACTTCTCATTTAAGGATGAGGCATTTGGAAATGCGAGAAAGAGCCGTGAAATAAAATTCGAGAAGTCGTAAATCGTTGAAGATGTTGGGGACGTTAGTCTCCCCCCACTCTGCCACGTCCTCGTATATATGCATATTAGCTAGCCCAGTAAAACGGCTCCAGGGATATGTACAGAGAGCGAGAGGCTTTTAAAGACATCCATGATATTATATAGGGCTCGCGGGTTCACGGAGCGAGAAAAGTCCCGGTGGAAAAGTTCTCACATAAAAATATTCTCGGATTTATGAGGAAAGTTGGCATACCAGAGGACCCTACATACGTATATGTCATGTATTAGGATGTAGACGTACACACATGCATACACACACAGGAGGAGGCGCGAATAACGCGTATAGGTTATTCGCACGGTGACAGTAATTGTCGAAGATGTATCGTCCTTCGCCAAGTTTTATCTTCTCGAATATCGTCTCCGACACGACGTAGATTTTACTCTCGGGAACCTCACGATCGCGAATGACATTTTCGTTTGAAACGAAAATAAGAGAAGTGAATAAATAAAGCTGGTCCATTTTTCCGCTCTTTGTTAAAACATAATCCCATACTTTTATTGCAAACTTGATTTTTCATCTCGAATGATTGGCACGACTTCAATAAATTCGTACGAAAGGACAGACAGGGAATTTAATTAGAGCGACTTCAAGACCACTGGAATATATAAAGAAGATTGTAGAATTAAAACACTATGTATTTCGATCTATGACAGTTTTGAGTTAGAAATAATACACGGGAAGTAAGAGGCGAAAGATTTGATATATCCGAAATAGAATATCACTGTTTTCTTATTAATCGCCGATATCTTAAGCTGAACATTTAGAATAATGCGGAGCGAGCAGAAAAGGAGAAAAAAGCAGTAGAGGATAAAAACAGATATCAGATGAGAAATCAGAAATAACTGATTTTATAGCTGAAAATCAAGTTAACCACGTACTACGTGATTATTTAGCTTGATTTACATTATTTAATTACACCTTTTCATGTATCCGTGGCTACACGAAGACAATTTGCCTTCGTGAATTTGGGTCGATATAACACCATTTCGGAATATGAGAGCATTTATTATTGTAACGTTGGCATATAGATCGTAGCAGTGGAACGGTTGCTTTCTCCTTTTAATTTGCATTTATTTTATTTCTCCATAATGCGAATGCTGTCTCATCCAATTGAAATTCCCAACAAAATAACGTTTGAGTAATTTGATATAATGAACATGTGATGAACAATCTCCAATAATGGACAATCTTCAATGTAATTTGGAGTCGGGTAAATTTGCCATACTTCTCACTGACTTTATTCCACAATCAGAAAAAACCCCAAATGTGTACCTTTACTGGCTGGTGCAGACTCTGCTGAATCAGTCGTATGACGTGAGTGAACCAGGTATGATCGGTTGGAGAATCAGCCCGAAAATAAGGTTCGCTTGAGACGTAATTGTGTTGTCGCAATCACAGTCCAAACGTTCATTCGTCGAAGACAGTCTCCTCCAATGTTTTGTTCGGACAATGGACCAAGTTTGTAACCAAAGTTACACAACAAAAGATGCTTTTCATATGAAGCATTTTAGTGGAAGAATAGTGGAACTATTACAAACTCACACCCAAATCTACTACTACTAATACCTTCAAAAAAGAACCTAGTCATACATGTTTTTATCAAACGGACAATAATAATTCCTGATTAAAATCAATTTTTTTTGGGCTGTCAATCGTTTGGTTGCGGAATTGGATAATCGAGGAACAGTAGAAATAAGTCCATACAAGCATCGCTAGGCATATGGCCCGTGGGCTTCTCCCCTCTGGCAAATGTATAAGCTTTTCGAATTTCTTTTCGGATTTTTACGAGTACACACGCATATGTATAGTTTCAGAGCTTGCGGTCATCAATTTAACAGTGCAACTCTTTAATACAGCGAGCATTCGGCAGAGGATGCTTTCAACCGAGCGAATCCACCAATAGCAACCCCCTTAATCTACCTGCCGAACCCTTTTTTTTTTGTTCTACCGTAAGCGGATTAACTTGGCTCGCGAAACGAGCGTAGAAGAAAAAAATAGAGAGGCACCCGCTATTTCTACATTCGTACGAGCGTAAAGTGCCCATCAATATTCCAGAAATTTCGCGCAATTTTTTTTTCCTCTTTCCATTTTACTCATAGCGAAGTATAGGACCCCTCGTTCGACTCCACTCTTACTTGCTCTTACGTTTTTCGCCCTCTTTGTTCTTCCATTGCGGCTGAGCTTGATCAAGCATGCAAAATTAATTTAATAATGGGCGGTTGCGTGGTTTCCGGCTCTGCGGATTAAGTACTCCAGTTTTACTCGTCCGAGGCTACCTCCCCTTGAAATCTTTTGCTAATACTGAGAATTACAATGAAATGAGGAAAATCTGAAAATATGGACATTGGAAGGAAGTTGGTAGTCGTATATACCAAATGACTCTTAGATGAGCCGTCTTTTATGTGTAACTTTACTTTTATTAATGTTCACACGTTTTTATGCGAATTAGTTTTGTAGACCTTTTTAAAAATTTGCAGATTTTTGTCGGAAAAAGAAATTTGGTGGAGTTTCTATATATAAATAACGTTTGCAGAATATTTTAGAAATTTATATTCGCAGTACCTACTTCATTGGGGAATCGTATATACAATTATTTTTGACAAATCTATTTTACAAGATATAATATAAGAATTAATTAAGATATAATAAAGGATATATATATTAGATCTTACATTACTTTGAAATATTAGTATTTTTGGATATTACCTTTGTTTTATTTGCAACGATCGTTATGATTGACACGATTATTTCTGTATTTATAGGTCTCTATTTACAAAATTACGTTTCCATTTTGAAATTTCAGCGACATCAGTTTTACGTCAGCCTATCAAGCCGGATGCGCACCACCTCAGAATATCACAGTATTCATGAAACAGTGCTAGCAATTTGAAGACAGAAAGGGGTGATCACAAAAATGATCGATACCTGTGTCTTGTCGAATAGTGATGTTTCCATGCTTACAAGGACGAGCCTGACAAGAATAACCATCGACCGGTTATGACCCCATTAAGTTTATTACCTACGATATTTGTGGACCAAGAGTTTAAAGCTTTTGGGTTTGTGGTGCCTTCTGGACGGTCGCTTACGTACGATACGACGATTTCCATTTAATTCTCTATATTTCGAAAGTGCGAAGTTCATAGTGATCGTAGTAGTTTGCTTCAGACTCGTATTTGTCATATTCCTTGAAGTTCCATATTCGGCTGACTTTCCTGCGTCTCCCTACATTGTCCCTTTTAGCTATCAACGTTGGAAGCCCGACAACGTTGTTTCGCAGCAAACACTAGATGGATGCGTACAGTATGTGTGTGTACACATCATGGGTCGTCTACGACGCTAAAAGCTAGCGTATTCGACGAGGAAATCAGCAAAGGTACAGTTATTGGCCAGCCAATAAATGACCGTCATTGCATCACGATCAAGTGGTCAAATGATGATCGAGAAGCGAATGAACGCCGAAGAATTGGTCGAGTGTCATCGCTGTAGTCAACGGTAAAAAAAGATTTCTTTCAACTATCGTTTATCAAGAAAACTCCGAATACCAATACCTACAATTCGTTTCAAAGTTTAATTGAGAAGCTATAGTTATAGCGAACAAATGACAAAAATATTGTCTTTTGTTAATTGAGGCATATCAAATTGAAGGTCCTACACATCATAGGCAAACTCTGATCGACGTTTTTCTTAATACATTTCAAGACTAGAAAAGCTCTGCATGAAATCGTTTATGTCAGAAGCGTTTGTAAATTATGATTTAATGAAAATTTGATTTTATTTAATTTAATACAGAATTTTATACAGGGAAATTATTATACATGGAATTAAACATTTTTTAAATTATACACTGAACCTTATTCCCTCGAAACTATCTTTTTTCAAATAATGCCTATTTTTGAGTCGTCACTTTTGTCCAATTTCCAGAAATCCAACCCCTCAAATTTCGCAACGAAACTTTGGAAATGTTTGTACGGTGTTAAATTGCTGTTCTCTGGGTCTCTCGCCACCGTTTCACGTATTTTCATTCAAAATTTCGAACGAATGGCCAATGACTGTACCACGTTGGAAGCATTCGTGGAGCGGAGCCTGAACCGGGGCATCGACGAAAGGTAACCCAACACATGCACATATACATATACCCACACGCAGTATCGAATTTCGATTAATCGATCGCTAGACCATTACGCGGGTGCCACCAGCTCTTGGTACCATTAATAAAAGGGCTTAATATTGTAAAGAGGATCAAGCGGACGCACCGAGGCCTCTGCACCATATAGTGCGCGTCCTATGCGTCTCTGGTTTGCTAGATGGATGACGCTGCAGCAGAGGGTCGAAAGAGGGCGCTCTGTGTAATAGTCACATATACGTATACCACAAATGGGATACTGGGCAATCCACATTTTTTTTTTGCTACCTTCACTTGTTAGCCCGTTCGGCCTATTCCGATTCTCCCCTACTATATAACAACGATATAGTAATCTGTCAGCAATTTTACGAGGGAAACCAGAACATCAGGGTTTTGTGATAAGCCTCGAATCCCCACGATTGTCCCCTTAATCATAGGCGAAACTTGTTCAGGGATTATGATAGACGAATCAATTAAATTCATCTGCTTGTACATTCCATTAGAATATTGTAGAATTGCATAGGATAAGTGGACGTTCGTATGGGATAATTTTTACGACATTGAAACGCACCGAAATATTTGTATCTTTTTGTTGCAATATTGTACAATATTTTTTACATTTAGGCCGCGGGTTAAGGAGTATTCTTAAAAATATATTCGTCTGATTTTCGTGACTCCAAATTGCGAAAAAATATTGAAACATTTAAAGGAATATTATTTTCGTTTGGCTATAACAATGGCGATCTATTAAGGTTTGGTGTAATGATTTCATAAAAATAACATACGTAGAGCGATCTGGATAACTTAGAAAACGAGATCATTATTGTAAGTGACGAAAAAAAATGATTTGAGGTTTTGTAGAAATAGATTTGATAGAAATTGATCATTTGATGACGCAACAATTGGATTCAACGAGTTATTACCAAATCTGATATGTGCAGACTCGAACCCTACGGGAGGTTGGAAAAATATATCTATTTTTGTTTTTTTTCGATAGAACTGAGTAATTTTCCCATAAAAGTCCAGAAATTTAAGTACTTAGTGTCAGAGTTAGTGTGAAAGGTCATTATTAGAAAGTAATGCATTTCCGAATGAATAAACTATAGGAAATGACGCCATGGTTTACGCAGAAGGGTAGAGAACATCGTGAGTTTAATGTTGATGAGTTTGCCCTCTTGAGAGTGAACAGGTCGAACATTTGTTTTCCCTTTCAACACTAAGCCCTAATTGAAGGATCATCTTACCACGGTGTTCGATTCAACGAGAATGTTCCGAGGGGAAGTTCATTGTCTGTGTTAATATTCGTAAAAGTGCAAGGGAATCAAGAGGAACGATACGAGAAGTATAGGAGACGAAAGGGGGCCGTAGGCGAGGGTTGAGTCACTGCCGGGTTGGCTTTATTGACTTTGGGTGGTTCTTGTGAGTCTTAGAGTATACCATCGAGAGGCCTCTTGGCTTTACAAATAATTGTTTTTGTCTCGATTCTCGTTACGGTCTTCCACCAAAGCTCCCCTCACCAGCGGTCTGTAAATTCTCGAGTTGAAGAGGAAAGGTCCGGGCGGGCTTGGCATTCGCCAAGTTTCGAGTACTTCGTTGTAGTTCAAGAATGCACGGATGGCTGGTGAGCGAGCGAAGCCTCGATATGTCGAAGTTTTCAACCGGCTAATGATGACGACCTGGATGCTGGAACGCTAACGTACGTGACGTCCTTTGATGTTGGAAGTCACATTTATTGGGCCATTTCGTATCCCAGCTAATTCACGTAAACACGTGGCTTGGATAAATGGGAGCGTTCAGTGTACAAAATACGAAAATGTAGCGCAGACTGCAGGCGGCGATTTTGCATATGCGTGCACTGAAGAGGAGGAGTGCAGATTGTTCATTGAGAGGAGGTGAGAAGCACAGTGATTGGCATACCACGGTGGTATCTCCATGTTGAGCCATTCGATGTGGGATCTGCCAATCTCTGTTGCGGATGGTCAACAACTGTGTTTATTTAGTGGCAAACTGTGATATAGGGCGATTACTAGAGTAGAGGGAAACCGTAGCGAAGCGAGCGAACAAAGCTCGCCTTGCGCCAGAACGGAATGCAATTAGGCTCAAGGCATTGTCAATTTGAGCATTGAGCATGACCATTGAATACCCTGGAGCACACACGCCGGCTTCGCTTTCCTTCGCTACCCGTCCATGTCCCGTAGTCCAACCCTTCGCGTTATCCCTTTTCACCAAGGACTATTCAGCATCCAACGCACACAATCCCACCTACCATTCACTCTATCGGAGTAACAAGCCACGGTGAGCTTTCCACCATCAGAAACCCATAGAGCGGACCCTGAACGTCCTCGTTCCGACGGCGAAAGCTCGCTTCCAGCGGAAACCAACTCGACGTAGCACCCCGCATGGATTTGCCTAAGAAACTCACGTTTCCGGAGGTCACCTCGTGGACTTTTCTGCATTGGCTCGCTCAGTCGATACGACCAAGACTAGTTAATGCAGGTTTTCAAAGATGAACGATCCCTGATTGACTACCAATAGCCCTAATGTGAATCTTTCTAAACTCAGAATATCTGCCGATCATTGTGGAATGAACGATCTGCCTTGATGGACAAATAAAATACAAGTTCAAACTAGGTAATACGGATCTTGTATGATGATGAGACCAAAAGTAGGCAGCAGAATCGTCAGTACTAACAATATCCACAGCCTACATGAATGAATGGTACTTTTTTTTTGCACTGCTCGAATAACAAGCTCTTCAACACCGGTTGAGGACTGCAGTTATCCGGTATCCGAATGCAGCCCGTCCAAACTTCACGGGCAGACAACTCGTATGCAGTGCAAAGTGTAACTTGGCTCTTCCGCAGTCTTGCAGCAGGAAAACACATGCCACATTCCATTCGCATTCAATGCTCCAAAGCGGCGACACATTTGTTGAACTAATTTTAGATGCTAGCAGTTACGGGTAGTGTTAACTTTGACTCCTCTCGAGGTTGAGACTACAATGCAGGAAGGCGAATGGGATATGTGTAGCGAAGCATCGTAGCAGCGTTAACACAAACAAGCTAGGAAACTGCGGGAGCATGTGGCTGTGAGTGGGTGAGGAAAGGGGACGCCTGCTGACGTTAATTCGATTAGACTTCACTTGAGTCGACGCTCGGACGTAGTTGAAGAGGTTGTGAGAGGGTGTGCAATGGCGGTTGCAATGGACAGGTCCGTTCCTCCGGCAGTTCTATACACCAAGGGAAGTCCACGAGAGACCGAGATGTATGAATATACCTATCGTGTCCTTGTGCTCCTGAAGCATAACAGAATGTCTATGAGCATATGGCATCTTTACACTTTACTCATGGATAACAAGGTTGGGTTATTGGCGATTCTCCAGCAACTGGCATCCATATTGTAACGGATCTCTCAAGGATAGAAATAGAGGGAACGGATGTCAGTTACTGATCCCACGACCCGGTGGCCAATATTTCCACCCTTAACCGCTGTATCACCGACGAGTTGCATTGCACGAAGAGTTGCGCGAGCTCATCATGCGCTGCTTCAAGTTTCAGCGCATCTCAGCCCACGCCGCAAACTTCGTTGGAAAGTTCCTCAACTTCCGATTCCCGGGCAGCGAGATTACGGTGACGCGTCGAAAGGATTAATGCATGCGGCATAATTTCCTTGACGCTCATCCGCGACTGACAGTGAATCAAGCGATAATATCAATCGAATGATTCTCATTGGACGTCCACAGACGGACGTCCGTCGGGCTTGACTTTTGTTGGATACTCCAATCCATATATGCGCAAGCGTATATTCAGTGACCGAGCAAATACACATATATACGCTAGAATCGAGAGGCTGCTTTGATGGATAAGCGAGGACTCGTGTCTATTACGGTATCGCTCATTAAGTCTGAATATCGATTAGCCGTACAAGGATGACCGGGACAACGCGGGATCCCACTGTACAAGCGCAGTGGCTTATCCCAGGAGATTCCCTACTCCGAATACAATAATACCAGTGAATTTCATTACCCCTCGATGTAGTACTGATGACAACGAACCCTGAGTGTTCACCTAATGGTGACAATGTCTCACAAGCAAAACCAAATTGTCCATTTCTCCGCATCTGCAATTCGGAAAAGCTGAAAATCCTTGGTTCAAAAAACATATCGAACAACGAGTCACTTGGGTGAAAGAACGTTTGGCCTATGATAGAAAAGTAGACAGGATGTTTTTTCGATGAAACTTTTTTTTGACCACGATATTCCGTTATACCTGGTCTACGCGACTACACTAATCCAGTAGCTCCTGAAACACCCGAAATACATGTACATCCAGGGCTGTTTCCAGATTCGTAGAAACGAGTGTCAAGTTTACCAGAAGATTATTAACAGTAGAGACGTTCAGGCCACTCGATAATAGGAAAGCATCACGGTTCATCATATCTAGTATGTGTCTTTTTTTTTCTAATTCCTCCTCTCCTATAGGTTTTGAGTTCGGCCGTACACGCTCTTGTCAGACAGACTGCACATTTCACTGAGCAACTTATACGACAGCATTTGTTTCCCGGCACATGCCATTTCCATCGGGACATGGGAACGAGCCGGAAAGCTCGCGAAGAAGTTCGAGCCCCTGTATTATCTTGCACACTCGAGTGGGCTGGCATAATGGCGGATGAAATTGACCAACCGGGTGGAAAACGAAGGAAATGGAAGAATCGAATGAACGCATTTTTTTCGTTGATGCTCGAAAGCTGGAGTTAGGGTAGCATTCATCGAGGGAGGATTCGATATCGCTCCAGGCTGCGTGAGAGCATCCAACGGATGGTAGCTCCTGGTTCCACAGCTCAATTGTACTCGTCGATAGATATATTCAATTCTGGCCAATGAGAGGTTGCAATGGGAAAGCTACGGCCCTCGGAATCCACTAGTTTATGCCCTTTCGTTTGATCAAACTTTCGATAGATTTCTATACGTATTTCTATACGGACTCTAAGCAGTCGCATTCCTATGTGCCAGTGACCATACAGGCGAATCACCATTGTCTCTGCTTTCGCAAACTCGTCCGGTACGCCAGTTCCGCTACCAGCAATAGTTCCACGGCGTTCCGTTTGGACACTCCATACACGTGCCTGTCGTATATACGAGCAGGTTCACAGGTTTGGTGAGGGATTCGCATAGGCTTTCATTAGCCGCAGGAAATTAACTGGATGCTGCTGGTTTCTCTGTTCGCTCGCACATCCATCGCGGCCCTTTTCCGAACGAAATATGCGAGTTAGAGAAAAAGGTATATCTCCCCCTGGTGCCAACGCCGAAATCGGCACGAGCATATTGAAATGGTTTGGAATACACGACAACATGGGAATTCGAATAAAATGAAGAAAAAAAAACGATGGCCGGAAGCGTAGTGGATGGGGATAGTGAAAGAGAGCGAGAGAGAGATAAATACAGAGAGAAAGAAATAAAAAGATTGGGTGATGCAAAAAACTTTATTTTTTCACAGAGCATCGATCCTACGTGTGAAGGAAATATTGATACAGGACAATTCCACAGATGTGGCACGGCGAGGTAAAATCGCTATGCTTTCCAAACAAGCGAAATACAAATAACTAAAACTCCAATTAACGATTATTGATATGAGTATTAATTGAAAATCAATAAATAAATTAATATCCACGAAATGTCGTTATTTTAATGAATCAAATATGAATTTCTTCTCTAACAAATTGGAATCCGAAAAATATTATTTTTCTGAGGATACGAAGTTTTTCATGCCAAAAAATTAATTTGATAGCATTGATTGGAGCAACTGTAAATATTAAGATGTTTCATAAGCTCTCGCTGTCTTCTAATCCTAGAAGTCAGTTTTAACATGCCAATAGTTTAATTTGGATACTTGGACATCCCAATAGTTATATCGGAATGTTAGGACAGATATTTAAATTGGGACTGTTAAGTGGTAACACGTAAATATATTTCGAATCGTGATCCGAAAATACAAATGCCAATGATTCGACAGGAATACTCGAAGGCCCTTCTGGCCTATCTCTCGCCGTATTATTTCCTACTCTTATTGTCTACCCCGCGTTATCCGGTTTGTTTTTGTTCAACCGCCATTATCCATAACTATCGTACTTCTCTCCTATCCTCGTTCGTTTTTTTCTATTCCAGGGGCGCGTGTCGCACTATCAGGCGACGCTTTTCCGGCGAGCCGTAACTGAAAGACTCGTGAATTTTTTTCATACCCTCCGGAAAATAGCGGAAGCTCGTCGAGAGAGAAGATGAGAGGTGCGCGAGATTCCTCGAGGTTGGGGATGAACGAGAGACAATGCACGCGACGAGAGGGTGCGAAGGAACACTTATGGGGATGGAAACAGATGAACGGATAAAAGAGAAAAAGAGCTGGAGAGAGGGTGAATTTGCATAATTGTTTTCAGTTTACCATCGGTGCTCTCTCCTCCCGGAGGCGACCCCGGGCTAATGAAGAAAAATACGCTCGCGACGGCGAAGGATCCGGCGGGAGGAAAAGGGAGAAACTCACGCCCGAGCCTGATATAACGTTGGCTAAGGCTAACCAACCGATTTTCCACGCCTCCGGCATAAAACGAGACGCAAACTTTGCTCCTTTCTTTTACTCTCCCTGCCCTCTTTCTCATTTTCCTTCATATTGAACAACGCGGAATACAAAGTCCGCTGTAGGATTTATATTTATGCGTCTCGCGTCGTTTCTCTTCGTGATTATTTTTTATTTATTTTTCGTTTTTCTTTTACTACGTTAAGTCGTAAACGTCGTGATTCACCTTTCGATTAGTTTGTGATATTTTTCCTTGGGTGAGCCACGAGAAAAAATGAAATATTTAACCCTCGTCGAATAATTTCGTTTCACCGTGCTACTCATTGGATAATATAAATTGTTTAAAATTATTGTGAAAATTATTTATCGAATAAGCCAAACGAACTTTTCTCAATGAAAATTCCAATCAATTTTATAGCGATTCGAAAAGGCTGCTTTTTTTACGCACACACGAGTAACGAAATGTTCAATTTGAGGTTAAATTAACCGTCAGGCAAAAAGTTCATCCGAAATCGAATGAAGTCGAATCGTGGATTTACAAGATTGGACCGTGTTGTATATGTTTAGAGTTACAAAAAGTGAATTCGATGATAAATTCATATTTAGAAATATTAATTTTATACTCGCATCAAGTATCGAAGTGAAATTCGACGATATCGGTGTGAAATTTTATTACCGGCGTGTACTTGATTGAGGCTTTGTCAGTGACTGTACATCTGTTTCACAAGACTAACGAAAAATTTCTTACCTTTCAACTTCAATTATTACGTTCAGATAACCTCATGATTATCAATAATTACTCAAAACCTATTTAGGTTTATAAGGATTTCAATGATTGCTGATTAATTTATCGTTAAAATAAACAATTCATTATTTAAAAAAAGAACTGTCAAATACAGTATGTTTTTTTGAAACACAGTCCAATGAATAGCTCGATCCTAAATCTTGACGATATCATATATTTCGAATTTTCAGTAATTTCGTTTCGTTGATTTGGCAACCTTTAGCCTCGACAGACGCTATACGGGTTGAAGTAGATGTGTATTCAACATTCATTACCGAACGGCGAGACCATTCAGTATTAAATTCTTACTATGTCAATGTCACTTTTGAATTCCACCTCAGTGCGGACGATGACTTCGTGAGCACTGAGGTGGCGCTCGTTATTCCCCTATAATAGTAGAGAGAAATACCGACGCTGGTGGCTGGGCGGTCGGAGTGCGGCTCGGGCGATCACTGAAGTTAAGCAGCATCGAGAGAGGCTGATACTTGGTGCGGTGACCGTTTA